>VWZT01006076.1:302945-335989 GCA_013397055.1 Pachycephala philippinensis | reverse complement strand
CCCGAAAATCCCATTTTTTCCACCCCCAAACCCCATTTTTCCCCCAAATCCCATTTTTTTGCCCCAAATCCTCATTTCCCCCCAAAAACACATACTTTTTTAAACTCATGTTGGATCCCCACTTCATGTGCATGGGCATGGAAATCAAAATTCAGCCCTACAATGAGGTGATGCAAAAGCCTTTCAACAGTAAGGAGCAAGAGCCTTGGCATTTGCTGATAGTGGGAAATGCTAATTTTGTAAGCATCATGAGTAACTGAAACAGTGCAAACTGCTCCAGTTAAAATATTCCCTGTTATTATTATTCCTGCAGCCCCCAGAGGTTTAGATCAGGACCCTTCCAGGGTACTGCTCTCTGTGTGAACACGGAGTGGGAGACCAGCTCCCATCCTGGGGCATCAAACACTGAATAATGAAAGGTTGAGAAAGGGAAAATCATCACCTTTGTAGGGAAGGAACACCAAGATATAAAAGGTCAAACTGATGCCAGTCAGAATTATACAGACTGAGCTGATGCAGCATTGGCATGAGGAAGCAGATGGAATGAACTTTTCATTTCTTTCTGGAACTCTCTAGTAGTGGGGTTAACTCTTTTATTGGTTTGTTTTTTTTGGTTTTTTTTTTTTGGTTTAATTTTTGACAAACCATATGGTTTACTCATTATGTATGTATAAGCCTGTGTGGACAGAGGGGTGAAAGAGGAGGCAGGAAAAGGACACCAACTGGTTGGGTTTTCTTGACCTGTGTTTGGACTATCCTATAGCAATAATGTTTCAGTTTTAATCCACAGACATCTCTGCAGTCTCCTAAATTTTATGGAAAAGATTNTTAGGGTTTTTTTTTGTGTGTGGTTTTTTTTGTTTGTTCTGTTTTTAGGGTTCATATTTCTAGTTCTCTAGATTAGGGAGGTGGTTGGGGTGTGGAAATGGAAATGTGAGAGGAGATGGGAGATGCCAGTCAGAATTATACAGATTGACCTGATGCAGCACTGGCATGAGGAAGCAGATGGAATGAACTTTTCATTTCTTTCTGGAACTCTGTAGTAGTGGGGTTAACTCTTCTTTTTTTTTTTTTGGTTTAGGGTTTTTTTTTGTGTGTGGTTTTTTTTGTTTGTTCTGTTTTTAGGGTTCATATTTCTAGTTCTCTAGATTAGGGAGGTGATTGGTGTGCCGAAATGGAAATGTGAGAGGAAATGGGAGAGACTGGGATATGGTGACGATCCTGGGTGGCTGCACAGCTGGGGAACTTTGCTGCTGGGACTACGAGTGACTTTAGCTCCACAAGTGCTTAAAGAAAGCCGTTGAGTGAACCCAGATTTGTTGCATTTATTTATTTTTTTTCGCCTACTTAAAGCAGATTTGGGTTAAGACAGTGTTTCTTCCTGATGTGGCAGAAAACCTGGGATGGCTGTCAGCTTTTCCATGAACACACTGTCTGTGACACAGGGTAACAAAACTGAAATAGCAGTAACCTGTGTCCCTGCGAGGTTTGAGACCTTGGCTTTGTCTGCATGTTTTCGGTTGCAAGTCTGGGGTTAAGGATATTCTGCATCATTTCTTTTGGCAGAACCACATCCCACAGAAAAATAGGTTTCTCAGATCCTTTTACTCTTAAAAACTTCCAGAATACTCACTGGTGTACACAGAAATATCTGTGAATGGTGCACACCTGTCACCTTTTAAGAAGTTTCACTCACCCATCAATCAAATATTAAATCCCCCTAAGCTTTCTTCTAAAACTTCACTGTTCATGAAGTTTCCACTGAAGATTTTCCATTGCTTAGAATCCTCCTGCACTTCTGTCCTGGCTCAGGAGTCACCTGCAGGCACAAGTCTGTCAGGAGTTTTTGCCTTTCCATCTGGGGGTAATGGCAAGGGATTATCAGTGCTAGAGCAGAGGGATTTGGTAGCCCTGCATGTAAACCTGGAAAACTGCCTGCAGCTGCAGCAGGACAAAATTTGAGTCAGCTCTGGTGCATCGCTGGTGGTTCACAAGGAGGTTGTGAACTTGAGTTATTCCTCTTGCACAAGAAGATCATTCTTTTCTTGCATAGAGAGCCGGAAAAAGGTAGTTTAGAGTGCTGGTGGTGATGTCCTCTCATGTTTGGGATATGCTTTTTCTGCCAGAAAAAGAAAAATAAACACCAATAGCTCATTTTGAAGCAGATTTCCGAAGATAAAGCTCTGTTTCTCACCTCAGCACAATGAGTTGAGACGAGCCCTGCAGAAAGGATCGGGCAGAGCCCTGAGCTGACCTTCCCAAGCCCTGTGACAGTCCAGGTGATCCTGCTGGGACTCTGCAGGACATGTCCAATGCCTGCCCAGCTGTGGGTCCTCCTGCTGCCCCATCACAGCTCTTGTCACTGAAGGGGGATGTGGAAAATGTGCTGGCTGGTGGAGGAAAGCTCATTTGGCACCCACTGCAGAGGAGCTGCTTTAGCTGCTGCTCTGGAGACTGGATCTGTCTGGGGCAAGAAACGAGGTGTAATTCTCTGCTGCATTCAGTGCTGAATTATTGTCTCAGTGCAGTGACAACGTGGGGGCCAGAGCCAGGAGCTGCTGGCTAAAATTCCCCCCAGAGGCTGCCATCATTCACCAGGGCTCTGATGGCTGTTTTCAGTATCACATCTCCTTGCCTGAGGTCTCTGCTGACCCCACAACCCGGACACTGCTCAGTCTGTGACCCTCGAGCTTTTTGCCCTTTTCCCGGGAGTCCTGCATTTTCTAATGAGAAGAGAAAGCTCTGTTGGCTTGGTGGATTCACAGCCTAAGTCGCTGCCATCTTGTCAGCCTGTTCTTTCCACGAACATTAAATTCACTTTAAAAAGAGCCAAGGAGTTTTATGAGAAAAGCCCATCTTTTCGTAGGTGTGCCAATATACAGAAACAGTTATTTCACTTCGGGGATCTCTCTGTGTGGTAAGTGTACATAATTTTACAACTCATCCACTTTAATAGGTGCCCAAGAATGCTGAAAATAGGACCATAAATTTGTAAGGGATAAAACATTTTCATAGAAAAAGAAAATTCAAAAAAAATAAGCAAGGTCTGGGATGTTCTGGCACCCATTTGAAAAAGATATTAAAACCCCCAATCCTGCCTTTTATTTTATGACCATGTATAAGAAAGCTGAAAAATTCCCAACTTCCAGTAAAAGATAAAAGATTAAAAATATACTTCTCCTCATTTTGTAGAAAACTGCTCTGTTAAATCTAAAATTTAAATCATAGTGTTTGATTATCAGTGCTCACCAAGAGGATTACAGAACAGTCATTAAATCTTATTACAAAGCGAAGTGCAGAAAGTAATTGCACATATTTGTAAGTAGCTTAGAATTGATTAAAAATGCATAAAGAAAAACTGGAAAGTTTTCTGCAGGCTCAAGGCTGCTAACCCCTCTGGGTAAACACACAGCAGCTCATCCCGCCAGGAACCTTCTCTGCATCCTCGTGGTGTGGCAAGGGGAGGATTTCTCCCTGGTTTGAGGACAAGGACTCTGTACGTGTGATCACTGGAGCTGCTGCGAGCTACAGGAGATAGGGAAGGCCTGCAGTCATTTTAAAGCTGGGAAGCTTTAGGAGAAGTTTAATTTAAGCTGTTCCTCGGGCTAAGCCTCCTCTTCCCCACCCCCATCCTCCACTGAAGGCTGCTCTGAGGCTGCATTTTCAAAGCGATGCATGGGGAATTAAGTGCTCCGGTTCCATGGACGTTAATGTGATTTTGTGAGCAAATATCCTCCACTCCAGCACGGCGCTGAGCCTGTGCTCTGCTCCCAGGGTTTGTGTATTCCTTGTGAGCAAAGGAGCTGTGCCAAAGCAAGGGAACTTTAGAAGCACGTTTAACTCTGGGTAAGTTAGAGGCACACAGGATTTTGGCTGTTGGTTTGGTCCTTGGGGATGGTGGGTGAGGAATCTTCCATGCAGAGACTGAGCAGGAGGTCGGGATGGGTGAGGTGAGAAGGACATTGAGGGGTTGGAGCATGAACCAAACTGGGGAAGGGTCTGGAGAGTCAGTCCTGTGAAGAATGGCTGAGGGAGCTGGGAAAGGGGCTCAGCCTGGAGAAAAGGAGGCTCAGGGGGGACCTTGTGGCTCTGCACAACTCCCTGACAGGAGGGGGCAGCCGGGGGGGTCGGGCTCTGCTCCCAGGGAACAGGGACAAGAGGAGAGGGAACAGCCTCAGGCTGGGCCAGGGGAGGCTCAGGTTGGACACCAGGAGCAATTTCCCCATGGAAAGGGAGGTCAGGCCTTGGAAAGAGCTGCCCAGGGAGGTTTGGAGTGCCCATCCCTGGAGGTGCCCAAGGAAGGGCTGGAGGTGGCACTCAGTGCTCTGGGCTGGGGACAAGGTGGGCATCGGGCACAGCTGGGACTCGATGATCTTGGAGGTGTTTTCCATCACTCTGTAATTCTGAGTGCACTCACCCTTTGGATGACACAGAACAGAACAGCTCAAACACCTCTCCACCTTCCCTTGTGCTCAGCTGTGTGATGGTGTGCCCCCAAGTCAGCCTTTGCCTAAACCTTGACAAATGTGGTTCATAACACAGTGCAAGGAGAGTCTGATCCTCTGCAACCCGGGCCTCAGCATGCAACTTGTTATTTTTAACTTCCCATTTCAGCTACTCACACATCTTCTTTGGCAGTGTGCAGAATATTCCTGAAATGCTGCATTGTGTCATGGTTTGCCTTTCCCTTCAGATTCACTTTTTTCCTCTCCACAAGAGTGGTAGGTGGTGTTTTGGAGGAGATGGAGGTTTTTCCTTGCTTTCTGCTTTTTTCTCTCTTTTTATACGCAGTGCTTTCTCTGACGTAAATCATTCAAACCTCTTCTTTTTCAAACTTTTCAGGGAGAGAGCAGGGCCTGTGCATGGGAAGAGATGGGATGTGCCTTTTCCATCATCATTCTCTTACCATACAGTGGCTGGACAGGGACAGAGCTGGGATTGGTGTCTTTAACTTCTGGGAATGAGGCACAAAGAGTCATGGCCTTGAACCTGCAGTGCAGTTTCTCTGGTGGCACCTTTTTGATACAATTCCCACAGCTAAGGCAGTTTTGTTATTCCCTGCTGCGCCCAAATCTGGGGATGTCATGGTGAGGGCACGTTGAATTTCTAATTACCATTTCCGTATTGATAAATTTACACCAGTTCATCTTATTTTCCTGTTTCAGCTCTGACACTCATGTGAGAACAGAACTGGAGAGATTACAAAAGATTTTGCTGTTCTGTATTCATTTAGAACATCTGTAAGGGCTTTTGGATTATCTTTATTTGTAACTAGGAGAAAAATGCACATTTTGTCAACTTACCTTCAACTCACTGCATGGGGCTAGACCTGGGTAGCTGTCCTTCAAATTAATACAAACTTAGGAACTAAAGCACTACATAATGAGCTGAGAATATATCTCTCACAGTTTACTATTGATTTACTGTCCCAACGTTTCTGAGAATTACCCAGTGCATAATCTATAGAACCAAATGATTTCTCTGCGAGGTTGCTGCTATTTCTTAAGGTTTTATCTAAAGCCTTGAGAACTGGTATTTTTTCCCTAAAAGCCATGTAAGAATCTCAGTTTTCTTTCCGTACCAAGAAAGTTTCTTGCTATGAGGAGTGTGGAGAAAATTTATAGATGTGAATGTCAGGGAGCAGTGAGGGTGTAAGGACCAGGGAGCTGGGCATGGAGATGACCCTGGCACTGGTCATGCCCTCACTGACAGGGGTGTCCTGCATGGTTTGAGCACTGGGGGGCAGACCCAGGGGTGATGGGGTCCATCAGCAGCCCCTGATGGGACAAGGTGAGCTAGGGTCAGGAACCATCCGAGGGTGCCAGAAAGGGCATTACCAGGTTACTGTGCTGGGCAACCCCACCCCCAGCATGCCCATTCAGATACTCTTATGTCCCTCTTAGGCAATATTTAGAAGTAACTTGAAGACAATGAATGCATTAAAATCAAGAAAAATCATGTCCTGAGTTTCCTTTGCAGACCACTTACACCCAGCAGTGGCAGGATCAGTGATTTTTCTACGGAGCTTTCACCACCCTGGTCTGTCGGAGACATTCCAAATTCTCTGGGAAAGGGAAGCTGAGTTAAGCCCAGAATAGAAACCATTAGGCTGCTACAATTGCAGCAGGGTAAATTTCTGAATTAATTCCCAAATGTAGCCTGTAGGCCCCTCCCAGACCCTGTGGGTTTCTTCAGTCTATAACGTCAGCAGTCAGAGGTCATCTCACATCTTTTTGCTTATTGCTTGTTACAGGTTCTCCTAGACAGTCCTGAGAAGAACCTGGGGAAATGGCTTTTCCTTGGAATTTCTCCAAATTCTCACCCTGCTGGTTGTTTTGTGACTCAGGAATGTGAACTCCTGTAACAGTCTGGTTTGTTTCTACGTACAGAACTTAGAAAACATGTCATTGTACTTCAAATTCTCTATCAATTTGTCCCTATTCAGAAAACACCAGCTTGACTTGTGACTCCATATTTTGCATCAGATCAGAGGTTTCAGCGGCCATTTAGCACTTTGAGATTGTTACTCCGCCCAATTTCAGATCTACTTTTCTTCCTTTCCAGTCAAATCTCAAAGCAATGAAAGAACTTCCACAAAACCCCAGAACTGAGTTTGCCTTGACATGCAGCTGGGAGAAGCCAGAGAACAGGTGTTACTATTGCCAAAATGATTTTGGTCCTGATTTAAGAAACCTTTTCCATCCAGGAACCTCACTTCAGCATGTTTTAAGCACATGGGGACGCCATGGAAGCCAGAATATTTCTTTTCATATGCCTGGGTGTGATGCTGAATCTTCTTTGCTGGTGAGAAGGATTCCTTGTTATTGTTTTCACTGCTCTGCGTTTTTCTATGCTTGCTTGTACCATCATTTGTTTATCAACAGCCAAGCAAACTTAAGGAAAACTGCAGTTTGTTTAATCACTGCCTAGAGAAAACTGTAAGCTGATCCTTGTATAAATGAGCAGGCACTAGAATTTGCTTTAACAGTTTTCAGTCCCTTTGGTAATGCAGAAATTTTCTTTGATTTTTGCCAAGTGTTTTTTTTTTTTTTACTTAGTGTTTTTAGGTAATCACTATTTAGCTGGCTTATGTTCTTGGATTTTCCTTTTTTTCTCCTTCCCAGGAGATAAACCCAATAAAATCCTCCCCTATTGAAGTCAGTGGCAAAACTCCCACTGAAGTCAGGGTTTTATTCAGCCAAAGAGTTTCTTGCAAATAAGGTATTTAGATACTGCACTCTGGGGTGATATTCATAAATTTAATGCTGTTTCCTCAAAATAAAAATTCATATATGTTAGTGAGCCTCTGTGTGGCTCCCACAGAAACGCTTCTCCTTAAAAACCTATTCACTGTCCTGGAGCTTAATGCTTTCACCAAAATCCATAAGACAGCAGTGAACTCAGGTGCCCTGACTGCTTTACACGGTGCCAATAACATTGTCAGTGGTTTGAAAAGGAAAATAAACAAAAAAACCCACGAATGAGAAGGCTGCTTTCCTGCCTGGACAGGTGGGACACATCCAGATGCGTTACATTTGGGTAAATCTCAGCCAGATATGAATTGTGGTGCCAGGCATAAATTTCTGAATCTGTGGGAGCCTTTTGGGTCCCAGAATCACTGAGGTTGGAAAAGACCTCCCAGCCCATCGAGTCCAACCTGTGCCCGATGCCCACCTTGTCCCCAGCCCAGGGTACTGAGTGCCATATCCAGGCCTTCCTTGGACACCTCCAGGGATGGGGACTCCAAACCTCCCTTGGGCAGCCCCTTCCAATGCTTAACCACCCTTTCCAGGAAGAAATTCCTTCCCCCTGATGTCCAACCTGAACCTCAAGGGCAGCTTGAAACCACCTCCTCTTGTCCGGTCCCTTGTTCCCTGGGAGCAGAGCCCGACCCCATCCAGGCTTCAATCTCTTTTCAGGCAGAGAGCAATAAAGTCTCCCCCAAACCACCTTTTCTCTGGGCTAAAGTCCCCCAGCTCCCTCAGCTGCTCCTTATTTCACTTACAGGGAGCTTTAATTAGGCACTGACCCTGGAATTAGTTCTGCACGAGCCACGCTTTGCACTTGGCTCAGGCAATTTTCCAATGCTGATCTCACAATGTCTGCTGAGACCTTTGAGTTTCTCTCTGGCCTCAGAGTGAAGATCCCCGGTTCACCAAAGGCCACTCCTGCATGAGGCTGCCCAACAGGACACGATTTGTCCCCAGGCAATGGGAAGTTCAGGTGACAGGGTGCAACAGGGACCATTTTTTCTGGCAAGGCTCCTTTTGGGGCAAGTTCTCACATTTTGGCTCAGGGCCCGTTTACCTGTGCTGAAATAAGTAATCTAAGGAGAAAGCAGAGTTATTTTGTGTTTAAGAGAACCTCCACTGCCGCGGTGATTGTTATTTTTGTGTTATCTGGGTGACATTAAACAGCCAGGGTTGCACGGACTGCGGTGCTGCTGATTAAAAGGAGCATCTCTAAATTTGAAGAGATTGGGCAGGTTTCAGCTTTGTTACTCCACATGGGGAGGTGCACAGCGAGAGATCTGTGATGTGACCTAACCTTTAAGAAATGACTGCTGAGTTTGAATATCTCTGTGCCTCCAGGCCTCTGTGGGCAGCGCTCGATATATCCTGAAAATTATTCCCCTTAAAGGTGTCTCTGGATAGGCATCCAGGAGGAAAAGGCACACGAAATCATAGGTCAGATAGCCGAGATCAGGAACTGCAATTGGAGATGTGCATTCTCACACATGCCAACATGCACTGACATATATCTGACTGCAGGTCTCACTGTAAATCAAACAGGTAAATTCTACCTATTGTTAAGCTGTATGCCAAACCTACATAAAATGTGCCTAATTATGCTCCATGAGCTCTAAAAATAAAATATGAAGGTAAAATACTACTGTAGTCTTTATACAAGTACTTCAAATGGAATACATAATACAAAATATTGATTCAAGAGGGGCTGGCGTATTGAAAATCAAATGAGTTTTTGCCATTGCTGAGAGCACAGAAGCCCAGTGTAATCAGCCTGTTCAACTAATCATTACAGCAGTGCTGTTCGTGGCACTCTACTTAACAGTCTGTCAGCAATTCTGTGAAAAAACTTATTTTCCAGGGATTTTTATTTGGGCCATAAAAGTCTGCTCCAATGTGAAATTAAAAATACATATAGAGATGTGAAAGAACAGAGCTCCCCCACCCCTCCACCCAAGCTGCTTTGGAAAGGTTTGATGCTGGGTCACCAAGGACAGCAAGAATTTTGCCTTTTATGTCAGTAGGAGTAGAATTGGGATGAAAGGGTCTTCTGGTGATTAATTGCAGTCAACAGGAGCTTTGCTTTTGACCTTAGCTGAGCTTAGTTTTGCCAATATGTTTTAATCACCACTGCGTGGGGAAACCTGAGGCGCATCTTGGAGGGGTTTTTTTTGCCTAAAATCATTGTTTTCTCTCTGGTACAGCCCTTGGAAAAAGCTTTTCTGATGTGATGCTTTAGTCAATAAGGGCCAATGCTGCAGCCCAGGTTTCAAGTCCAGTAAATGCTGTTTCTTTCTGTGCCAAAATTGAGCTTTTCCACCACAGTATTTGTGCTGAAAGCTGGCACCAGAGGCAGCAGGCTTCAGGACAGGGGAGTAATGAATTAGTTTGAACATTCCTGACTACCCTGCAAGATAAGATTTGATACTCAGCTGGACCAGATCCTGAGCAACCTGATCTGATCCTGACACTGGACCTGACTGGTGGGGTGGAGGTTGGAGCAAGAACCTCCTGAGGGCCCTCCCCACTTCCATTATTCTGTGTCTCTGGGAAGTTGTGCACGACTCTGCAGCCTCTGCTGACACAGAGAGCTGGTCAGATCCCACTTTGGGGTCAGCTGTAAGGATAAAACTTCCTGTTTAGGACATTTAGAGTCACAATTTGCTTTGGCCCCCTGGCACAGGGTGCCCAGAGAAGCTGTGGCTGCCCCATCCCTGGAAGTGTTTAGGTCAGATTGGATGGAGCTCTGAGCAACCTGGGAGAGTGGAAATTGTGGTTTGGAGCTGGATGATCTTTAAAGTCCTTTCCATACCAGGCCATTCTATGATTTTAGGATTATAGATGTGATTAAGCTTGCTGGAGAAATGTCTTGGATTGCTGTTCCATCTCCAAACTGAGTGATTTATCTGACAAGCTCTGGATTCAAATGATTCATTTTTTTCTCTCTTCAGGGACCACTTAAAACTTTATTTATACAAAATTTAACTTGAATTCAAGTGTAGATGTGCTTCTGAAAATGTTGCCCTGTAGAGTTACATTAGCAGTAGCAGTGGAATTATGTTTCTTTTCATTTTCTCTGTACCAATAAGCTGCTAAAGCTGCATTGATGTAGTGGAGGTTATTGAAAGGTATTTTTTTAGATTTCTTAGACAGTGACTAAGAAATAGTATAGTAGCTACAAGAAAATTATCAAAATCAAGGGGCATGTGAACAATGTACACCACAATAAACCATGCTAGATCTTAACGAGATGCTAATTTTCTATTTGCAGTCATACAATATAAATCACACCAGTCTCTTTGTTCAAAAGAAAGTAAAACTATCAACGTGATGAAAGAAATAGCAGTTGCCAAGTAAAAGTAATGAGTTTCTTTGGAAGTTGGCAAGCCCCCTGAGGCAGAGAGGAGAGAATATGACCCTAGGGAAAATCTGAAGTATGATGACTTGGTGAACACTCTGACTTTCCTTTCATTCCTAAAATGAGACAGCAAACTCATACTCAAGTTCTGACAGATAATATATATCAGAGTGAGAAGGTAAAAATGAACAGACATAAAGCTGTGTCGCTTTGCAATGTGAAATGTGTTAACAAATTTACCTAGGGCATAAAAATAAACAAAAAAACCTATTCACCTTTATGGGACCACTCTCTAGATATTTAATTTTTTAGTATTTCAGGAAGTTTCCTGAATGTAGAGAAGCCTTTCTCAAACTCCACACAGCCCTTTCCTCCTGGTCTCCTTACATTCAAGCATGTGTGATCCCTCAGTTGCTGGGAGTTTCCAGCCATCTTACCTACCTTTAAAACATTTATTTTCTGCCATCTTTGCTGCCATCCTTTCAGTGACTGCTGTTTGCCTTTGTTGGATGTGATACTATCCTTTGGTCAGCAGTTGAGGGTAATTTCTGAGCTTGGAAAAACTGGTTGCTTAAAAAGAAAAAAAAAAAAAAAAAAAAGAAAAAAAGGAAAGAAAAGGTTGTTCCATGGTGTGGATTTTAAAAATAAATAAACAAACAAAGAAACAGTAGCTTCTGTGCTCAGCCACTTTGCAGCCTTACACCTTCCTCCTGAGTCAGCTACTGTGCTTGTTTGCTCCATCATTATCCTGGTGGAAAAATGTCAGAGTGATGGAGTACCTATGAGCAGCTTCCCAGAGAAAAAAATAAAGGGATTTGCTGAGCAAGCACGAGATGTGTTCCACAGAGAATCCTAATATCTGACAGCAAATCCAGGACAGGAGCAGGCCCCCTNTATAAAAAGGAATGCATATATATGTGTATTTTTATTAATAATATATTTAGTCACACATATATTTATAGGAAAAACCATCTCCCTAAAATCCTAAAACATTATAAAAATGGTAAGTCTCTGAAGGCAAGGCCCCAAACCTTAGGGGATGCCAGAGTGAAGTTCTAATGGCATGTATTTTAAATAAGGTTCCCTCTGTATGTGGAATGATATAATCTTTAATTACATGACTCCATACTAATTTTTTTCCATAGGCAGGCTGTGCCCTTCAGCACATGTAAGAGGCAGAGTCGTTGGAATGGGGTGAAATTCTTTGTGACTTGGCTGATTTTTGTGGGGTTTTCTGGCTGTGTTGCTGAAGAAAGCATCCGAAAAACAAAATAACCTCAGAGAATAATGTTCCCCCTCCTCAGCCCCTTTTCTGCCCTTCCTACAGGCAAGTGGGGCAGCTGCAGACAAGTGAAAATATGAGAAAAAAATAGAAATATTCCTCTCGTCTTCTGCTCCCATTCCTGGTATCTCTGTAGGAGGGCTAGAAATTTTAGGAGGAAACCCCATTCGGCACCTCCATCCCTAGAGTGGGATTTGTTCAGTGGCAATGCAAGAATTTATTCTACATGACACCAGCAACTTGTAAAGAGATGGAGCAGGCCCAGCTTCATCCCTGTGGTTGCCCAAATAAAACATGGAACGTGCCAGTCTGCATTAGTGAATTGGAATTTTCACCTTTCTTTTGAGGTTAACCCTTAGCCAAACTCAACCCCACAGCACATCCCTGGGGCTTAGAGCAGGTCAGCCTTCCTCTGCCTCCCCACCATGTTTCAGGTTATTGAGATTCAACACAATACCTAGAAATTCCAAAGTAAATGGTTGTGAGGTTTTTTTCTACATGGTCGGTTGTATTTTGCAGAGAAGAGTCCAAAAATCTTTCGCTGAAACCTCTTCATGGAGGCTGTGGAAGCTGTGGGCTGGTCACTGCGCTTCAGCAACAACAAGAGCTGCTGAAATGGGGTGGCTTTGAATGGGAAGTTCTGGAAAATCTTATTTATCTGTAATGCTGCATTACCAGCCTGCATCAAGGACAACATCCATCCGTC
Source organism: Pachycephala philippinensis (assembly GCA_013397055.1). Lineage (NCBI taxonomy): Eukaryota > Metazoa > Chordata > Aves > Passeriformes > Pachycephala > Pachycephala philippinensis. The sequence continues at coordinate 323,396 of VWZT01006076.1, read as the reverse complement.
CATCCATCCATCCATCCATCCATCCATCCATCCATCCATCCATCCATCCATCCATCCATCCATCTGTCCATCCATCTCCGGAGGCAGAGGGGAGGCTTTAACCATCTTTGCTAGTAGATGTGGGGCGTGAGGTGGCTCTACACTGTCAGACCCACACCATCACAGCCACAGATAAATATTCCTCATCTGTGTGTGCCAAAACCAGAAAATCCCCGGACTAGGGAGCCCCAGAGCTTTCCAATCCAGCTGGAAAACAGCAGAACTTGGCCTGTAATTCCTACTGCACATAACAGGAGTATATTCACATCCTCAGGGAGGAGAGTCAAGACTTGTGTCCCACATTGCTTTAAGAAGTAAAACAAATCAGCTTCCTGTCCCTACTCTGATTTGAAATGAAGAAGAGAAGATGTTCTCCTGTGTACTGCCTGTTTTCTCACACATTGGTTTCTCTATGAAAACTGGCTCTTTTTTCACTGACAATTATTGTGTTCCATCAACGGCAAAAATGCCAAAATTCTTTGTGGATGTGGAGAAATTAATTATTTTTTAGCTCAGGTCTGAGAGCATCAAAAAAGGGAAACTTGAAACCTTTGTTCTGTGCAGTTTTATTCCGCCCAGCTCTGAAGAACACAGAACGACGCCGTTCACTGGAGAGAGATGTACTGTATTATTTCAGGGGTTTATTGTTACCAATATAATTTGGGAATGTGCTTTGCTCCCCATGGAAAAAGAACTGTTTCACAATGTACTGTACTTTCTCTTCTGATGTTCTGGGTCCTGCTGGATGCAAGCGGTTTGGAGAGGACATTCATTCTCCTACAAAGTGGATAAAAATTATTCAGTGGATGTCTCCTGGTCGCACACGGATCCTGTTTCTCCCACAGTGGAACCCGCAAATAGCTCCAGCAACGTCTGCTGTCTCCTATTTCTCCCTATTTTCCATAAGGCCAGGAATCATGCAGGTGAAGGGGAGGTGGCTCACAAGCTTGGGATTGAATGGTTACACAAAGCAGGGTGCTTCACCTGCCTTTCTCTATCCCAAATCCCTCACAGGCAAAAACTGGCACAGAAAACCTTATTTCCATAGGGATTCTGTGCTTGGAAGTGCCATGGGAATGCGTCAGTAACACGGGATGGTATAAGGGGATATGGGATGTGCTGAACAAAATATGAACCCCACAGAGGCTGACCTAGCCACTGGGCACACCTGATTCGGGGGTGAGACCAAAGATCTGACCACTTAAAGATCCCACCTTGAGTCAGGAACTGCAGCAAGGGAATTCTCGCCACAACACCACTTTCAGAGTTGTCCTTTCAGGAGTAATGAGATGCTCCATGAAGTGATGTGGGTGGGTGGAGGTGCTCAGGGATATTTTTGTGCTTCTGGAGATAGAGGGGAGTTTTTGGCTTCTTTTTAGTCGCATTTCAAACAATAACAATATTTTTGATTGTACTAGTTTTAAGAGGCCTTAAATATTATCTCCAAGTAGAGAAAACCACGATCAATAGGAATGAAAAAAACATAAAAGAAGACTGCTCTTTTATCTCTTTTTCAAGAGGATCACAAAGGAAATTTTGGAGGAAATCTTACTTTTAACCAAAGAAGGAAGTCTAAATAAAGACATCCCACCATCCCACAGCTGCAGAGCAGCACTTCCCCTATTTCCTACCCATCCACTGCCCTTTACTCCCTCTCACATCACTCCCCAGGCCTTGTTCAGAAGTTCACTCCAGCTGCCCAGCTGCAGAGGAAGCTTCTCCACTCAGCAGCGTGCAGGCAGCTGATTTTTGTGCCTCGTAGTCACATCACAGGGGTGTTGCACCCTTTAATGACCAAGGTGCCTCAATGAGGGAAACCTCTCCCCAGTGACAATGAGGTGGTGACAACCAGAAGGTCAATATCCAGCGAGGTCAGATGTCCTGCCCAAGACTTCTCTTTCTGATGTATTAAAATATGACAGACTCTAAGAATGTCTGTGTGTGTTTGGGGTCAAACTGCTTTCTTTTTGCTAAGGGTTGAGTGGTCTTTCTTTATTAAATTTCAGAACAGGGTTCTGTCCCTGCCAGTTTTTCCTCAGGAATGCAACCAATGTGATGTGGTTTGTTTAGGATGGAGCTATTTTCTGGGGATACTTATCTCCAAAAAAATGCTTCTAATTAAATATAATTTTAGTTAAAGTGGACAAATGCCCACAGTCCAAATATATATTTTTTGTTCCAGAAATGACTGGATGTGGCACTCAGTGCCATGGCCTGGTGATCAATCAAAGATTGGACTCAACAGTCTCAGAGGTATTTTCCAACCTAAATGAATCTGTGATTTTTTAATGGTTGAAGTAAACTTTTAGCCCAGTTTTTGTAATCTAAAGACATACAACTTACTTACTATATTCCCGTATTCTCCTTTATCAAGCTCTAGTATAATAACTAATTTCCATTTGTAAGCTTTTTTTTTTTTCTGATTTAGAATAAATATGGCAATGAAAAATGTCATACTGCTCTAAGAGAGGGAAAAGTCATGTTCTCTTAAAACCTGAATTTTAATAATTTTAGAGTGAAAGTTAAAATTGGATTGAAGAGAGATTTTAGTGCAAATCGGTGCAGAAACCAGGTAGGGAAAGCAATTTAACAGATCCCTTAGTTTCAACAGGAAATTTTGTCACATAGTTAAAGCTTCATCCTTTCCCTGACATAAAGAGCTTTGTCAGGAAAGTTTGCAGAAGCAAAATGTTATGCTTTATTCATCTCACAAATGGATCTCAATCTCTTGTAACCTTAATAGCAAAGGTTACATAAGGATTGTTCAAAATTCAGTTTTCATAAGGAAAAACCCTGGAGAACAAATGATATTAGTCCCGAGGAAATTACTTTTACTGCATATATGTGACTGTAACAGACTGAGAGCAAAAATCGATGGCTGATCCGCACACCAAGTACCCTGGAGATTATGAAAAAGCAGGGCCTGAATAACTTATTTTACTTTCTGAACGAGCACTGGGACAAACATAAAACAAAAGCAGCAAAAAATATCAACCCATTCTTCGTGTGAGGTTCAGTGCTTGCAGCCCTTGGCCTTATTTTCCCAATGCCTGTGGCAAAGCTGCACAACACCTGGGCCTGAGGGAGCACCAACCTCGTCCTCAGGTGCTCAACAAGAGCATGAGAAATGCAGGTTTTTGCTCCAGTGCAGATTTCCTGACTGATCCTCAGTAATTTATTTCATCTCGCTTTGTGTCAATGCCTTACTATAAAAGGGGGCTGTTATTTCACATTTTTTTCAATGGTGTTTGAAAACATATTGTAAAAATTTTAGAAGGTAAACAGCCATGGAAGGAAAATATGATTGTGTATGTATATATATGTATATATATATATACGTAAATTTCTTCTTTCTCCCCTTTTTCTGTTTTCTTTTAAATGCCTTTATTTGTGACTTTAGTAGAAAGTAATGATATAGGAGCCTGTACTAATCTGTAGTGTCTTGAGAACTAATTGCATTGGGGTTTTTTTTTCAGTGTAAGGCAATTGGGTTTCTCTTCTGGCTAGAAGCAGTATATTTACAGTGGAAACTGCCCTAGAAAATACACAGGCTGAGTGGCTTGTTGTAGTTTTATACGGTCATTTGACAGGGGAACATTGGTCTGCCAATTGCTGTAATTTAGCTCAGTTTCTATCATAAATTCTTGTTTTTACTAGCTGATCTGGGCATCAGATTAATGTTAGTTTTGAGTTGCTGCACAGATGACTCAGCTTTGCCAAAGTAATTTGCAATGCCCGGTGTCTGGGTTCCTATAAGTCAAGAGGGTGATTTTGAGGATTCTTAATGCTCCTAAACTGATCCTTCTACCCAGATCGATCCACAAATAAAATCCTGGCATTTGCTGTTGTGCCATGGAGTTGTTGTCAGGGTTACTCAACCTGCAACTGGTTTTACTGTAAGCATGTGAGAAAGAGAGTGTACAAGTTGGCAACTCTTCATGTTTGACTCATNAGGTTTTTTTCCACTGGAAGTTACTTTGGTGCTGGGGACTGGCAAAAGGCTTCTGAGACCTATCAGAGTCAATTTAAACATTCGTATTGGGTGCCACGTCCACACCAAATGATTGGAACTCTTTATTCAAACCCCCCAAACTCATTTTCAGCCTGTGACTGCCCAGGAGCACAGGGCACTTGGCCACATGGGCAAGTGACATCCTGACTTGGCAGGGTGAGTGGCAGCTTCAGTCACTGGAGGTGACGAGTGCGTGTCAGCCTGTCACGGCACACACCGGGCTGTTTCCCCTTTTCCTCCCTATTTCAGCTGCTCCCTTTTCATCGCAGGTTTCCTCTTTTGTCTTTCCCAGGCAGCGTTGCCATAGCAACGGTGTCTCTTGACCACCTTGCCTTCCTCCCACCAGGGCCACCCCTGCCAGCCTCCCTCCAGAGAGGTTTCACCCACCTCAGCATCTCTCCCTCAAAGCCGCTTTCTGAGCACGCACTCGGAAGGTTGACCTCCTCTGCTGTTGAGGTGTCTCTGGACATCGCAAGTGGAGGCACTGGGCTGGAACCCAGTTTTATGTTGCTCACTGGCACAATTTTCCATGCAAAGTGTCTGCAGGAAGCGGCTCTTGAGCAGTTCATCCAAAACTCAAGGGATCTGTCAGTGTTTGTGGGCAGGGATGTGGCACAGTAGACACAATACTCTGGTATTCTTCAGTGTTTGAATCTCTCTTTTTACAAGCCAAGAGCGTTTCCGAAGTAACTAACTTATGATTTTGATTTGTGGAATCCTTTTATCTTGAAAAAACCACACTCTCTCAATGTTCTTTTGGTAGATCAAATAGAAAACAGCCCCTTTCCCTCTCCTGAATATCTTCTCTTTGTATTTAGACTTGACCTGAGCCTGATGCTCCCCAGCATCACTTTTCCAAGGCTCAAACCACAACTTCAAACCCACTTCCTATTTCCCAGGAATTTTTCCCAGAAAAATTGTACAAATAGAATCATAGAATGGCTTGGGTTGTAAAGGACATCAAAGACCATCCAGTTCCAACCCCCTGCCATGGGCAGGGGCATCTCTCACTACACCAATTAACTCAGTGCTCCACCCAACCTGGCCTTGAACACGTCCAGGGGTGGGGCATCCACAGTTTCTCTGGATGACCTGTTCCAGTGCCTCACCACCCTCACAACAAAGAATTTCTTCTGGAAAAGCAATGTTACTGGTTCCTCCTCAAGCACCTTCCTAAAACCTTTTTGATTTATTGCACTTTTGAACAGGATTAATTCAGCAGTTGTAAATATTTCTTCTCAACAAGACCTCAGTGTGTAGAAGAACCTTTTATAGGGTTTGATGAGTGTATTGAAACGATTAATTAAAAAAAGGTTTCCACAAATATCTAAATGCATAATTGAATATATTTTTAATGAATTATTTAACAGTCTGTCACAACAGGCTATTTATATGAGACATTTCCATTTGACACAAAGTAATGCAGCTGTTTATTAAAATAAGGATTAATCTCGTGTGTGTTGCCATGTGCATGCCATTTTATACTTTTTCACAAAGAAATGCAAGTTCAGTCTTAAATTATAAACTTCCACATGTGGCGTGGCTAATGAACAGATAAATGGGTCTGAGAGGGGTGGAAAAGAATATCTAGAGAGGAAATACATGGGAAGAGGCAATATGATCTATTCTGGAAAACCTGTTATTTAACAATAATTTACCTGAATCTAAGCTGAAACTGCTATGAGGAACAGAATTAAGACTGTAAGAGAAATTTCACAGTAATGTGTTAGCAAACTGAATTTCCTGTGTGTGTCATGTAATCAGTGGATATCTGGGCCAAGAATTCTGCCTGACATTGCTAAAAATACTCTCCCAAAATACTGCTGTACCTATTGTCCAGTGGTCCAGTAGATAATAAGTGGAAGGGCAGTAATAAAGTTAGTGAAACTGGCAGCCTATTACTCTAAATGGTGGAGTGGGTAGGATTGTACCCAATATATCTAATAATTTTTAGTAGAAGCATAATAGACTCTAAATTAGCTGGTAGTAAAGAGTCCTTAGGGAAATCATTGTGAATAATCCTCTGAAAACATCATCTCACTGTCTGTAGGGTTCAAAAAAGCAAGTTGGATCATGATAAAAAAAGAAATAAATACAAACTGGAAAGGATAACCTTCTGTCTGTGTTAAACTCCTTGGTGTATTTATATCCTGAAGATTTTACAATTCTGGTCATGTTTTCTCAGAAAGAACCTCAGTGAATAAAAAAGGTATGGAGAAGGGAAGGAAAGATGGACAAGGACACAGAGCAGCTTGTCTACTGAGTGAGAACAAAGTATGGTCTGTTTTATCTTGGAAATGAAATCAGCACCAACAAGGGTAACATGGATGCTGTGAACAGTGTGAATAGGGAAAAAATTTTGGTATTTCTTATCATACCAAAATTAGGTAATACCCAGCAAGACAATTGGGTAATACATTAAGACACACACACACACAAAAAGTAGGTTTTCATTGACTGTTTTATTTGTGTTGTAGAGTTCACAGCCACAGGATGCTGTGGAGGTTAAAATATAACCAGTCTTGGAAAAATAAAAAGTGGATCAAAAATTCATGGGCATACCTTTGTCAAGAAAAGAAGCTCAGATGCAGCTGAGGCTGGGGACCTGTGTGGTTTTTGGGACAGTGCACCTGGGGACACTGCTCCGTGTCCTTTCCAGGGCATCCACCACTTGGAGGGGGAGACCTTTCATCCCACGTGGGCTTTTGATCTGGTCGAACACAGCTGCTCCAATGTACCCTCTGATGTGATGAGATGGAGGAAAAGTTTTGCTCTGTACAGGTGAATGTGTTTCTCTCAATTTCTCTATTGGTGGAATTATGTAGACATGGCCAGTGTCCAAAATATACATCTAATTTCTCTTTGGAGGTAGTTTTCTCACTTAAAAAAAAAAAAAAAAAGTGTTTACTTTAATTTAGTATTTTATTTAGTAAGGAACTTACCAAACCAAGTTATTTCAACAATGTAAAAAATTTAATCAAGCATTTAAAAAATAAATTATTTCAATAATTTCATTTAAGTGAGAGCATGTACAGTTTCTAGTTGTCATATCTTAGAAACACCCCTGACCTATCAAGTAGAAGTAATAAAATTAAATACAGTAGGTCAAATTCCTGCAGAACTATATAGAGGTTGAATTTGATTTTAAATAATGCTTTACATCCTTTCTGTCAAAGCACTCAGAGTACTTTGGACTTACATGGCTTAAATCTCAGCTGGGTTTTGGAAGCTTTTTATGTATCACCATAAAATGGTATTTTTTCAAGTTAGTTTTTATAGACTTTTTTTCTCCTTGTTTCTTTGGGCATGAATTACTTTTCCATTCCTGGTAACTAAAGTCCTGGGTGGCATTCACTGTCTTGAAGCAGCAACAGGAAATGGAAAAATTACAGTTTATTTTGTTGCAGTTGGGTACCTATAAAAACGTTTGTAGACACCGCAGTTCTATTGAGGCTTTCAGTGAACTGTTGCACGTTCCTTAATTACAGAGAAAATCAGGTCAAGAAATGGATTCCATCCCCAAAGATTATGATATTCCTGCTAAAGCCACGCTGTGGTAAGAAATAGCACATCTCATCTTTTCCCTTTAGATAAATTTCAGTTTGCACTGTCAGAGACCAGCATGTGATGTGGAACCTAAGCCAACCTGTGGGCAAAACATCTCCAGGCAGACATAAAATTATACCAGGAACAAATCCTCTCCATGCACATGTAAGGATTCCGCTTTTTTTTGGAATAATCCTGACATATCTTCGTCACTGATACCTGCATGCAGATGTGGACGTTCTTGCTTTCTGATACAACTGTTCTCCGAATGAAGATGTGAATGACTCCTGGTCTTCATTTTACTTTCAGTTTTGGGGGAGCAAAGGAAGGAGGCAGATGGGAGCTCTTATTATGTTCCCACTGTTTATGCTGGGGAGCTGCAAGTGGGATGTCACATCCTACTTCATCCGTCACAATGAGTCAACGCATGTGAAGAGTTCAAGATGTTCCCTTCAGCAAAGCAAGGCAGAGCGCGCCAGGGAGAGGAACTCGGCGGTTTTGTGCTCACAAATAACTGCAGCTACTTCAGGGAACGACAGAAGTGCAAACCTGAACAACACAGAGCTCTCTCAGGGTCAGACAGCAGCGCTCGGGGAATAACAACGAAGGGTGAAATGTGCCAATCCCAACCACTGCTCTGTTTCACTTGTCCCACCCAAGCAAGGGGGAAGAAGTAGGAAAGACCCAGAAGAGAAAATTAAAAATGATCAGCAGTATGCAAAATGTTTCCTGAGAGAGTAGATTATACAAGGTAAACGTAGATCATTCCCCAAGTGTATAACGGGAAGCGTGGCAGATCTGTAAGAGAAAGTCTGATAGAGGCAACGGTAACAACTTAAAAATCTTCCATCAGGTTGTTTTTCCTTGTATTATTCCACACAAAAACCCCTGATGGAACTTATAACATAATAGAATGGTTTTGATTAGAAGGGACTTTAAAGATCATCTCATTCCACCCTCCTGCCATGGGCAGGCACACCTTCCTCTAGACCAGGATGCTCAATGCCCCATCCAACCTGCCCTTGAACATCCACAGCTTCTCTGTTCCAGTGCCTCACCACCCTCACAGTGAAGAATTTCTTCTTAACATTAAAAAAGCTCACCGCTTTTCTTTTTCATAGAAAAAACCCATTGCTACAAGATATTATTAAAACAGCATGCTGATAGCAGTGGAAAGAGCTGCAGTAGAGTATGAAAAATGGAAGCATTTGTGTGTTTTCCAAAGGATGCAGTTTTATGAGAGCTCAACACTTGCACTTCAGGATATAAATTAAGAACTAATTAACTTTCATCCTAGTCATGAGGGTGTTTATTTCTTGCACTCTGCAGCTCTCTCTAAAGCCTTGTCAGACACTGGCCAAGACTGGTGACATGTCTGACAACCTGTGACAACGCTCAGTTGATTGGAATATGGTGCTGATAGCACCAAGGCTGTGGGTAAAATCCCTGTATGGGCCATTTACTCAAGATTTTGATTCCATGATCCTTGTGGGTCCCTTCCAACTCAGAATATTCTGTGAATCTGTGAATGGCCTGACTGGATATGCAAACAATCCCACAAATTAGAGAGCATGGGGTTGGGTTGTTCCTCTTGTATTTTATCTAATATGCTGATCAATCCCAACAATTGTAAGTATGAGGAGGTTATGCTTTTAGGAAGCTTCATGTACTGAGGCTGAAATACAGAGCAAAGCTCAGAAGGCAATTTCTTGGAATCTGAAGTTTAAGGAAAGAGAATGAAAAAAGTGGTAGATTTGGGATCAGACCCCACCCATCTGATCCATTCTGCATTACATGGGGTTATTGTCAATAAAATATTCTCTGAAGTGTTGTCTCATGATACAGTCATGGTTAGAAAGGCTCTTGGTTGCTCAACATAAGTACACCAGAACTGTTGTCCATAAAAAAGTGTGGAATTGCACAGCTGACCTCACAGCTCCATCTTTTCAGCCTGAAAACCTGAGCATTTACCAGGTTTGTGGGCAGACTCTGCAGCCTGCACTGAGCAACGTTACTGCAGCAACATTGCCATGATCTATGGAAAGCAAAAAAAGCTCTGAGACAGGTCAAGGTTTCACAGTGGTCTTGGCAAAGGTGAATGAGGGCATCCTTGGGGAAAATATGATCAGTTCTGATGGCAGTAAAGAGTGGAGGAGGGCTAAGATGAACCACTGAGGAGAACTGGATGATGTAACCTGGGATAGTACCACAGCTTCAGGAACTTGCAGATAAAAGAGGGATAGTTGGATGGGTCCCTGGAATTTCTGTGATCCTGGGAGAGATATATGGGGTTTGTGGGGGCTTGTGCAGACTTTGGAGGGCTGTTGGTGTTCATAGGACTATTTCTCTCTCTTTCTTATCCCTGAGATTATAATTTTCTGGAAGAACACCTCCTGCTTCTTTTTCTGACTGCCTCCCATCTGGTACAGCAGGGTCTCCCTCCTGCCCCAGGTGCTGCAAATGAGTGATTCAGGTTAATTAAAGAATCACTGTCAAAGGCACAGGCAAAAGCAGGTTTAATATAAATTTGACCACGTTACCTGTGCTTCCGTGACAAAATCCCCTCTCCCTTCTGAGCAGCATTCTCCTCCTGCTGTGGTCTCAGGAGCTTTCTCTCACCTGAACTGTTGCTGCTGTGTGAGAAGGAGGGAAGGGGACAGGGCAGGGGAAAGGCCTTCTCCTGCAGCACAGAAAGGCAAAGAGAAGTGGGCAGTGAGAAACCAGGCAGGAGAGCAGTGGAAGAGGACTTTGGAGGTTGCTCAAATGCTGGGCCATCTCTCTCCTCTCTTTCTGCAAAGCAGGGACCTTGGGGCGCTCAGCAGTCAGCTGCCTAAAGCAAATGTTGATTTTGTCTATACATGAATCCAGCCCATAATTGTCCACATTTGTTTGAGCTACACTCACCTCTGTGGCTTACAGCAATACTCTGAGTTCTCCTCATGCTGTCTGGGCACTATTTTTGGGGTGTGTAGGAGGACTAAAGGGAGGGAAATTAAGGAGCAGGGCTCTGGTGCCCCCAGCACAGGAAGGACATTGATCTGCTGAAGTGAGTCCAGAGGTCACCAGGCTGATTAAAAGAATGGAGCACCTCTGCTATGAGGAAAGGCTGAGAGAGTCGGGATGGTTCAGCCTGGAGAAGAGAAGTTTCAGGGTGACCTGATTGTGGCCTTCCAGACAGAGAGAGATTATTTACAAGGGTCTGGAGTGACAGGAAAAGGGGGAATGGCTCACACTGACAGAAAGCAGGGTAAGACTGGACATCAGGAAGAAATTCTTGTGAAGGTGGTAAGGCCCTGGCACAGGTTGCCCAGAGAAGCTGTGGCTGCCCCATCCCTGGAAGTGTTCAAGGCCAATTCGGAGCTCTGAGCAACCTGGGATAGTGGAAGGTGTCCCTGCCCATAGCAGGGGTTGGAACTGAGTGATCTTTCAGGTCCCTTCCAACCTGAGCCATTCTATGATTCTGTGATTACTGCTGCGCCCACAGAAAGCTCCTTCACGTTGCCAAAGTTGTTTGTCTGAGACTTAGACAAACATCTTGGAAAAATACAGTCTCTTTTCTTGTGTGCATCCCACAGTCAAAGCGCAGGCACGTATTTATCAGAAACCTATCATGTACCAGATGGCAGAATAAAGTGGTTGTTTAAACACACTGTGACTTAGGGTAACCTGCCATAGCACATTCTCAAAATACGCCGCATGTGTTTCTTCACAGATCTCAACTTAAGTATAGCAATGAATAACTTCTTCAAAATCCTGGTACAACAACATGCCTTTTGTTTCCCACATGTTATCTAAGAGCTGCTGCAGCAAATGCAAGGAAGGAATCAGACCTGGAAATCAGCTTTGCTGAAGACAGTGCTGAAAGAGGAGTTTTCTCTTAAAATGTAGGCCTGCATCTGTACTCTGGGTGAAATCCTGAGGAACTTGCCTTCTAGAATCCACCCAAAGCACTCAGCTGCCATCAGGTTGTCTGGCTGCTCTCCTTCATGGGCCAAATCTGTGCCTTTCACAGGAGCCTGGCCCAGGACAGAGCTCTGCCTACGTACAGAGGTGTTGGTCAGGTGTGGAAAGAGCCTGCTTGTGGCAAAAGAACAGGGAGCTGTAGTGGGTTCTCATTCCCCTATTTCAGGACTCTGTGAGGAAGTTATGTCAGTCATGCCTTAGGTTTTAGCTTTTATATTTTTCAAATCCTGCATTCCCAGTGTGTAACTCTGCAGTGTCCTGGAGCCTGTGAGCTGCTGCTCTCTCATGCTGAGACAGACAGAACAAAGCCTCTCCAGGCTGCTCTCCAAGGACACCCAGCCCGGCCTAGGCCCAAAATGTGTAACCCAGCATCTTGAGAAGGGGGGCAAGCTGAGGGGAAATTACAGCATTAGCTAAAGTTTAATTGGTGAAAATTATGCTGATATGCAAATGGCCCAAAGCTATAAAAGTGTGAAGAACTCGTGACTCGGGGTCCATCTTGGGTGCAGCCTTTGGCCTGCCCAGGGTGTGCCTCTGAAGGCCTTTCAAATAAATATCCACCTTTATTCCCTTACTCCTGTCTAGTCTCTGTTTCTAGGTTGGCCTCTTTAGGCATCATCAGACCATGTGGCCAAAATATTGTTTGCCCAAAATCTGGCCATGAAAAACAGCCCTCGCTTCCTACCTTAGGCATCTGTGTTGGGCCTGCTTCCATTCATACATTACAGAATAAGCTCAGGAGCTTCACAAGGCAATGGTTGTGGTAAATCTCCTTAATAAATACTGCAAAATCTTTTTGGGAAAAGGCAACTTGCTCTCTGCTTGCTGTATACCACTGCCTTCTATTGATGGGTCAATATCCTCTGATTCAGAGACCTGGATGAACTCGCCAAAACTTTATTCATTGATAATCTGCACCAGCTTCCTTGGGGAGAGCTTCTCTGAGATTTTGACCAAACCCAGCACTCAGTAACAAAATGTTCTTAGTGAATTTTGACCCCTATCCCCTATTCTGTAGTTTCTTAATTACTCTTTTCAGTTCCCAAATCTTCATGTAGAGAGAAAAATGGAAAACATTTCCCATGAAGATTTGCTACAGGTTTGATTGTTTTCCCTTCTCTCTCTATTACATAACTGGTTTTCCCTTCACTTGGAAGAAGTGTTATTACTCACATGTGATGCATAATCCTCTCCCACACCTCCCATTTCTGCTTTCCCTCCTGAGCATGATCTACTAAATTTTCTGACAATATTTTTTGAGTTACTTTCCATGTCTGCTGATGCTGTGAGGGGAATGCAAGCAGCAGAGAGCAAGCAGGTCTCTACTGTCACTCGCCTGTTGTCTGAGGAGTTACGAACTCAATTCTGCTTGCACAATCTCCACCTCAAATAGAGGCCAAAGAGACTTTCAGACCTCAGCTGGTCTCTCTTATAACAAATGCTGGTTGCCAGGTTTATTGGTTTGATGCCAGTGGGAGAATCTGCAGTCGTGGCTCTCAGAATCCAGCGGGTGACAGTCGGAACAAACTGAGTGGGCTGGATCCGAACGTGACTGCATGACAATAAACACAGAACTCTCAGTGCAGCAACTTGCTCACAATCTCTCTCTAGAGAGAGAAAAAACAACTTTTAAATCTGTCAACAATGGTTTTATCAGGAGACAAGATTTCTTGTGAGAAGTACCCGTTCTGTTAAGCATATGGTCAACAACTTGCTGTGTCAAACGAGCAGTAGCACGTGTCTGGGAAATGCAAAGCACCACAGGATCAATGAAAGCAGAAGAGATATTCAACAACCAAAAATGTATTGGAATGTTCTCTCCTGTCAGTGCAGGGCCCAGCATAAAATCTCAACGTTCTTGATTCCATCTAGTCTTTTAACCTACTTGATAATGTTTTTATCATTAACACAATTTAATCTTTGCCTTATATACGTGGCTTTGTAGTATTCTGTTGTATTTTTTTAAAAAAAAATCTGTGTTTTTTTACAGAGAAAGAGCATCACTGCTCTTTCCCTGGAAGCTAAGCATATGTAGTGTAAAACAGTTTGCCATTATCTGAAGGTTCCCTTTCCTCCTCCCCATCTCTGAGAATTAAAGATATTTCCTTCAAGTATTTGCCAGAAATATTCAGTGGTTTGGGACCAAATTACAAGGAATGGCACCTCAATACTCTCTCAAGCCTTGTGACCTCTTTGATTTAATTTTTCTTCCTCTGTGATTACAGGGTGGTGAGAAAAAAAGGGGGCAAAATCCAGTATTTTTGTATTTAAATTTTAAAGTGATGATGACTGGGCTCTGCAGACTTTTCTCAGGTCTGTGCTTTCTAGGACAGGGGTTTGTAGGGGCTGCGGAGCCTCTGGCAAGAGAAATCCTATGAAACATTGGAAGGGTAACCTTAGAGATGCCTGGGATCTGATGTCTCTAAAACTGGAAATCACAGAGAGAAGAGTAATTCATCAAGGGCTGTTCAGTAGTTAATTTTCATGTCAATTATACCAGAAAGAAAAGAAAGCAAGTCATATTATCAAGATCAATAGTAGGATGGGATTAACTGAGGTTTTTTTCCTTCACCATCCTAATTCATAAACAAATATAACACATGGAATTATTGATGAATGGTGTTTGTGAGATTAATACTCCATTCTTATTCCATTAAGAGTACTAAATGGGGTTGCTGAAATAGCAAAATAGAGCTGTACCTTAAAATAAAGCAATGTTTATTAAAGTAATTGAAAATAAATAATTGAATAATTTAAACCCAACAATGTTTGAAATATAGAGATGAATAACACTTCTTGAGGTAGAAAGGTAAATGAGTGAAAGTATGTATGTTATTGAAATATATCTGTCACCAGTTTTGCCAATATTTCCATTTTAATCTGTAAGAATAAACTTCTTTTTGCTCAGTATTCGTGTAGTGCTGAACTTTCTGGTCTATGACCGGGTCTCTTGGGCACTGCAGTAATTAGTAATGAATTAGTAAAAGAAATAATGAGTGATGTGGAAGCCAATGTCTTCAGTAAGAAATAGGATTTCATTGTGGCATTATTTAGCCTATTACTAAGGACACAGAAAACTTCAAAGGATATTTTTATCCCATAGCTGCAAGACAAGAGTAGGTCATTATTGAGATAATTTAGTAATCAGACTTAAAGGGATAATGGAATAATATGTGTTTATTTAGTGAAGAAAAATTGTCTCAAACAATATTGTTTTCTAATTAATATCAAAGATCTTTAAAAATAAAGAAAAAAAAGAAAATAAATAGAATGGATAGTATAATACAGTCAAATTAAGGCAGTTAAATCTCTTAAGAAATATTCTTACTAAATCAAAGTATAGGATTTAGAAAGAATGTTCAAGGTCATTTGCCAGTGAGTGCTCAAGGTCATGCAGCATCTTTGTGTGCATATTCCAGAAGGTAGAATACTTTTCAGGAGGGTTGAGTTACAATAACTCTGTTTTGTATGACTGTCAAAATGGCCACAGGAGCTCCAATTTATTGTAGAATTAGTGTTAAAAATAATGGAAGGCAAAAAATTAGTTCAGTTAAGTGCCATATAAGGAGAAAGTTGAAATTAATAAATATGAATATGGATTAAATGCTTGCAGGAAGTGTAGTCAGGTGTGGTGCTGGTGTTGTTCTGGAGATTAGAGATTCTCTCCCAAAGCGTTGTCAAATGCAAAGCCCACATGCCAAAAACCAATAAATACTGATCACTTTAAGGTGCACAAAAGCAAAAAAGAAAGAAAAAAATCCCAAACTCTGAGCTTTTGGTATTTATTTAGGGTAATCACTATCTGTTTTAATTATTGAGCAAGAATGGAAATACAGCAGGATTCAAAGGAATGTGGTATTTGCACACACTGAATGGCTTCCATAAATAGAAATGCAGAACACATTGAAAATGAATGTAAAAATGGGTCCTACTTTTTTATTCAACACAGCGCAAAGGTTTAGAGCAAGACTTGGAATTATGAGGAAATTCTCCTTCCTTTGCCCCTCAAGCACACAGATGAGAGATGTTCTAAAAAACAGTGAGGTGGTTTTTTCCATTTGCTTGTGTTACTTGATATGCAAACGCACATCAGAAGATGGATTGGGAATGAGCTAAGCTGAACTTGTAGGAAAAGAAGGACACAGCCATGTTTAAATTAGTAATTATTTGCATTGTGGTTAATATCGCAGTAGTGTGACCGTACTATGACTAAGGAGTATGGCTTTAGTAGGGCTAAACCTTCTGTTTCCTGACAATTCTTTGACCTTTAGAATGAAAGGCAACCCTAAGACAATAAACTCAAAAATATGACATAATACAGAGTACACTTAGGTTAATACACTGCATATTATTGTCAGGCAAACGTCCTGCAAGAATTATGACTTCTTTGTGCTTTAGCAAAAATATGACCAATGCACAAGGTAAATTAGTAAATTAGGTTATGATAAAATTCAGCTTAAAAAAACAAATGCAAACCATGTCTTCTTATGGTTGCCACACACTCCATGTGTTTTGTACGTGTAATACAGACAAATAAATTAGTTACTAAAGAAAATTTGTCTCAGATATCAAGTGTAAATCCCATAATCTGACCTGATTATTGTTTTCCAGAGAACTGGAGGTTCCTTTGGAGTAGCTTCTTTTCTCTTTTGGTTTTCTCATAGTCTTCTCAGTTAATACATGGACTGAGAATTCACAGAAATCTGTGAAGGCATGCTAAGGATATTGATTTTGGATATTCCTGAATTTGTGGAACCAGGATTTGGATTCCAGTCAGGCCACTGTTCTAGAAAAGCAGTTTTTTTCACTCCTCAAGGACAAATTTTTTACATCCTTTGAAGCGCTGAAATTCTCAGCGGAGTTTTTTAGTAATAAATATTGATTCATCTTCTCTTTGTCCTTTGGACTAAATTGCAACAGCCCCTGTCTTAGATGTCCTTGCATTTTGTCATGTGATTGTTAGTTTATGTTGGTAGCTTTGTCAGGAAAGCACCAAGCCCACGGATCTCTTTCCCACCAGTTCATCTTTAATCACATGGGGACAACCTCCTGCTGTGCCTTGAAGGTTTCCTTCTTGAAGAATCTTCAGCTTTCCTGGACTTCTTTGCCCTTTAGAACAGCCTCTCCTGTCAACCAGGCTCCTAAAAAATCTGAAGTCTGCCATCTGGAAGGTCAAGGTAGATGTTGTGCTGATCCCCTTCCTTAATTCTCCTAGAATTGAAAAAACTCTATAATTTTATGGTCGCTGTTCCTAGGACGGCCTCCTACCATCACAACACCCACCTCCAGTCCATCTCTGTTCCCAAACAGGTCCAGCAGGGCACCTCCCCTGGTTGGTTTCCTCACCAGCTGAGTCAGGAATTCCTCCCACACACCCCAGGAACCCCCTGGACTCTTCCCTCTCCGCTGTGTTGTATTGCCAGCAGACATCTGGTAAGCTGGAGTTTGTAGAGAACAAGAGCTAGCAATGGTGAGACTTCTCCCTGCTGTCCACAGAATATTTCACTGATCTCCTCCCCCTGGCTGGGCAGTCTGGAACAGAATCCCGCCATTTCTGCTTTGGCCTTTCCCCAGTTTCTACCCATAAACACTTGACCCTGTCATCGCCATCATTTAGCCCTAGGCAGTCGAAACTCTCCCTAACACACCCCAGCACCTCTCCTTCCTTGCACATCCCTTCTGAAGAGTTCAGCCATCCATTGCAGCATCCCAGGTGTGCAAGCCAATCCCCCATGTTTCCATGATTGCATCTATATCCTGGTTTTCCAGCTGTGCAGTGGTTTCCAGCTCCTTCTGTTTGTTGCCCATACCGTGGGCAGTGGTGTAGATGCATTTCAGCTGGGCTATTGATGCTGCCACTCTTTTTTGGTGGGGACCATTCCTACACCTGAATATCCCTTGTGCCTTTGCTGCCACGTGAGTTTCCATCCTCTGCCTCCACTGACACCACAGACAGCAGGACCTCACCATCACCATCCCTCCAACATCGACGTGCTACGCCAGGCTTAGCTCTAGTGAGCCTGGCTTATCCCCTTCCTCCACCAAATCTAGTTCAAAGCTCTTTCAGTGAGCCCTGTTAACCCCTGCACAAAAATTCTTTCCCCCTTTTAAGACAGATGTGCCCTGTCTGTCCCATAGACCAACCCATGATCAAAATTCTGATGGTGACACCAGGCTTGGAGCCAGGTATGGATCTCTGGACACTTCCTGTTTCATCCTTCATCGTCCCTGCAACTGGAAGGATGGAGGACAACATTACTTGTGCTCCTGATCCTTTAATCAGTTGTCCCAAGGACCCGAAGTCTCTCTTGATTGCCATCAGGCTTCTTGTTGCAACTTGATCTCTGCCTATTGAAAAAGATCATCATGGATAAAAATCCAAGGGCTGTAGCAGGGTAGGAATCCTTCTCTGCACATCTTTAGCAGGCTTTCCTTAAGAATTGGGGAAGTCTGCATATTGGACTTTCTGTTTCCCTTAGGACAGAGTCTCCTATGACAATGACCCTTTTTTTCCTCCATGGAAGAGGTTTTGATGCAGGCCATGGAGCAACTTAACCTTGGAGACTCCTCCAACTTAGATGAACCATTGTCCTCATCATTGTCTGGTTTCTCATCCACTGCAACCACTTTGCATTGATTAACACTCTTGGCATTTCCCTGGAGCACTTTGAAAATACCTGCAACAATATTCTTATTTATATTGCTAACAAGAACTCAAATTCTCACTTTTTACTCCTAATTTTTACAAAAATTTCTCTGTTTAGTAGTAAATTGTTCCTGCTGAGATCCACTACTTCCTCTAGAAGCCCCATGTTTGCTGCAGTCTGAGGGGCCCCTCTCGCTGAGGCAATAAAAACATGCAGGTCTCTATGGTGAAAGGCACACAAGGAGTGATACAACTGCTCTCATAACTCCAGAATTAGATGTCTGGAGTAGAACTGGGTATAAAAATGAGACTCTGTCCATAGCAAGATGTCTTCATGCTCTAAATTTGTATCCTCTGCCATATCACAGAAGAAATTGGTAAGATAATGTATAGAGCTGGCAGGACTTCCAGCAATATCACATCATGGAGCTTTGCACAAAGGTAAAATTCCTACAGGAAAAGAATCTGGGAGTGTTGGCTGGTCTCTGAAAACAAAATCCATTTGTGCTTCTGTGGCTGTGTGACTGGAGAACAAAAAATCACTTCAGTGTTTACCAAACTAATCTCAAAATCTGGGAACTTGTGTGGAAATAACACTTCCTTGCACGTGTTTTTGAGTCACAGGAAGAGTGGCAGACTGGATGGTTGGTTCATAAACAGAAAAACTTTCTCCTAGATAAAGTGGAACGACTGTGTTAGCAATTCTTAGTGGTTTGGAGGCCTGCCTGTAGCCAGTCACATCATTTGTGGCTTCCTGGGTGTTTTTGAAAGTGCTCCTCATAAAAGGTCTTATTCATTTTGGTACACAGAAGCTTGAATCAAAGCATTCTTTATACAACTCTTTGAAAGATGCTGTTGAAGTTGTGCTTTAAGAATAATTATGGTTGAATCTTTGGTCCAATACATCAGAGCCTAAATGGAACAACACAACCAGCTAAACAGCCAAAGTTTAAATTTGGGCACAGAAAGAAAAATGGAAGAGTGAAAGACTGTCCTTTCTGTCTTCCAGAATGTTTTGAAGAGACTGTTTGTGATCAACAACAATTATGTATTTTTCGCCTAGAAAAGAAGATTTTCAGACATCTAAGGGCTCTATCTTAGGTTGCAAAGACCCAAAATAATTAAAAAGCCATGCTAACTTTCATGTAAAAAGGACAATGGCACATGAGATTCAATTTGTTACAGGCATACGGGATTTAGATCTGGTTGTTTGCTTGCCAGCCCATTTTTTATTAAGTGAAGAATGGTAAAATTTCATATTCAACAAAAACCTTTGTACCAGTGACATCACAGGAGCCTTTTTCATAGCAATTTCCCAGCTCTTGATGTGTGTTGTTCCAATGACTTCATACCCACTCTGCATTCTGGGCACTGGGTGAGCTGAAACCCCTGCACAGGGACATGGCAAGGACAGGGCCTGATGAAACATGATGCAGGCAGACTGGGAGCCAGGCAAAGCTGCCTCCAGATAAGACTCTATCCCAGACTTGCAATAAAATCATGGTTTTAGATAGAATAGAGTGGTTTGGGTTGGAAGGAACCTTAAACCTCGTCTAATTCCACCCCCCTGCCATGGCAGGGACACCTTCCACTGTCCCAGGCTGCTCCAAGCCCCAATGTCCAACCTGGCCTTGGGCACTGCCAGGGATCCAGGGGCAGCCACAGCTGCTCTGGGCACCCTGTGCCAGGGCCTCCCCACCCTCCCAGGGAAGAATTTTTTCCATAAATACCAACTTCCCCCAGGTCATCTGTGATTGAAATAACCCTGGTGAGCTGGGTGTGCCCACAGCAGCCTGTGGATAATCACTGGCTCAAGAAACTGGGGAACCTGACTTTTACCAGTGCAGAGTCTTTGAAGTTGCAAATGAAGCAGTCCCTGAACAAATGCCCTCAGTGGCAGAAGAGGGAAGTCCTTCAGCCTGTCCGTGTTCTCTCGGCAGCATTTTCGCTTTCCCTGGGCTATGGTTTGAGCAACTGCTCATTTGTCACACATTGCAACTGGAGTGACTCCAAGGGAACTGGGAGATGGTCTCGTTGACATCTGGTTGCTGACATACTAACGAGGACTTTGGCCTCCATTTCTCACTTCCTTTCCTGAAATCATTTCATATCAAATGGCACCAGCATAAGAATCAACCAAACTTTACAAGTTCCTGCAAAATCAGGAACTGTAAGAGCTGGTTGCAATTCACAGGGTGTTTCTGCTCTATTTCATGATAAAATATAGTCTTCTTCTCTTTTTCTT
>VWZT01006076.1:266650-302912 GCA_013397055.1 Pachycephala philippinensis | reverse complement strand
TTTTTTTTTTTTTTTTTTTTTTTTTTGTGCAAATGCTGGTGGAAAGAGAGCCTGCAATTTGATTCCTTCAAGTGTTTGTGTTGGGAGAGCTCTTGTCGCATATGTTCACAGAGAGTGAACATAAAAGGGGCCCGAGGATAGACAAAAAATCTGTTTGACTATCTGACAAATAGTTACAGAAACATTTTGCATATTTACCCATCTTCTAAGAGAAACATATTGCTGTGCAACAAAAATGTGTTTACTGTAAAACGACACAGACAGCAGCACTTAGAACACACTTGAAAGAGTTGGATTTTGTAAGCAGCTCATTTGCATAGAAACACAAGAACATTTGAAGCCTCAGAGACAGCATCAAGGAATAAAAGACATCCACTGGGACCAGTCTGCATTAACCTTAGGTTTGTATGGTTTTCTTTTCCTCTCAGGACTGAATATTTGTTTAACTATTAAATCAGTTCATGAAATCATTCCGTGTCCTTAAAAGTGCAGTGAGTGCCTGCCTTGCCACCAGATTACTCCAAATTCCTCTTGGACTGGTGCTAAATTTATATAACTCTGTTATATCACTGGCAACTTATATTTCTATAATTTCATGCAAAATAGATTCATTCTCACTTATGGGGTAGTGCTCCTTCTCAGTTACAACCTGAGACCTGCTGATTTTTTACTGAGTTATCCCAATAGATGGTTGGCATTCATATTCATTTTTTTCTCTCTCCTCAGCCAGGCTGTGCCTCAGTGAGGCATCAAACTGAAGCCAAATTGATGTAGCATATTCAAATTTCAACCTTGTTACTGAAGAGAATGCCAAGAGTTTAAAAAAATGTCAGGCCCTTGAGATGGAAGAATAAAATGCTGGAAAAGAAAACTTTCAAACTCAGCAAGATGATGACTTTTACCTCTGGGAGTTCTATGTAAAAACCTCTAAGTAGATAAATGAAAGATGTCCTCAAGCATTAATGATAATAGAATGGTAAATGTAGCTATTATGATGCACATAAAAAACCTGAAAATAATTTCATCGTGCCATTAAGTGGCTAAAATCCTTCTGCCCAATCCAATACTTTAAACAGCTACATGAGAAAAGAGGCTTTGGAAACCTAACCAACATAGCAAGTTTTGGTTACTTTTAGCTAATGGGAGATTAAATATACTTTGGTCAGGGATTTGTTAGCAGAAAAGAGAGATTTTTCACCTCTGGATAGCTCAGATTTTTCACCTCTGGATAGCTCAGACCACGCCTGAGTTAAGAGCTGAAAATTGTTGCCCTTTCTATGTAGCTGTGTAATACTTTCTCTAATTTCCTGTATGTTTCTGTAGTAAAGACAAGATTTTTCTGCTGGCTGCAGTGCAAGAGGTTAAGGTTTCCTGTTGATTTGATTGTACAGCTCTCGGACTTGCAAATTCGAGTGTAAAGGTAAAAATAGAAATCTCTCTTAAATGCTACTCTCCCAGGAAGCATCTCAATTTTTCAGTAGTACTTGCAGAGGCTGGTGCTATCCCTCATTTATGTCTTAAAAAGTGACACTAGAGCTGTCTGAGGCTAAAAGGAGACTGGGAGCCAACCAAGGCCAAGTGCTAAAATGGTGCATGGTTATGCTGGAGAAGGTGAGAAATAGCAAATTAACATTGCCATTAAAAATATTCACCTTGGTGTGCATGATATGGGCACAATATTCTGATGACACCCAGAAACAGAATCACCACAAAAATTGCAGGTTTTCTATGTCTGTGGAGATCTAGAAGAACAAATTAGACTATCACCTATTAGAAATAACAGAATATTAACAGTGGCACTGTTTTGGGATAGGGTCAAACAACTGGGTTATCTTCCATGTTCCTTTAAAGTTGTGTTTTCCTAGGATACAATGATGTTTCTGTCTACAGCTGTGCTTTGTTAATCCCTAATAATCACACAACAGTTAAAATGATGTCCAGTATAAATGGTAGCAACTGTTCTATGTCCAAGTAACTTTATGGTGAGTTTAAATCTTAGGATAGGAATACACATTGATAATAACAAAGATGAAACATAGGTAACCTAAAACCAGGCCGAGGAAGGGCAATTAACCCCTCTGTTACCAGTAGCCCCCGTGTCCCAAGGGGCTTTTTTTTTTTTATTTACAGGGCACATCTTGTCTGCACCAGCAGTTGATGCCTAAAGAGGCCACCTAGAAACAGAGACTAGACAGAAGTAAGGGAATAAAGGTGGATATTTATTTGAAAGGCCTTCAGAGGCACACCCTGGGCAGGCCAAAGGCTGCACCCAAGATGGACCCCGAGTCACGACTTCTTCACACTTTTATAGCTTTGGTCCATTTGCATATCAGCATAAATTCACCAATTAAACTTTAGCTAATGATGGAATTTCCCCTCAGCTTGCCCCCCTTCTCAAGATGCTGGGTTACACATTTTGGGCCTAGGCCGGGCTGGGTGTCCTTGGAGAGCAGCCTGGAGAGGCTTTGTTCTGTCTGTCTCAGCATGAGAGAGCAGCAGCTCACAGGCTGCAGGACACTGCAGAGTTACACACTGGGAATGCAGAACTTGAAACATGTAAAAGTTAAAACATAAGGCATCACAGTGCCATGTGAAATGGAGTTCTAGCTGAGAGACATTTCATTTAGAGCAAATATTGAAACCTTACAGATGCTTGCCTGCAGCTGTGCAGCAAAGACAAACAGCCCCCAGACAAGCCAGCCCCTCAGAGCTTTTCACTTGCTTTGTTTTAGCAAGGTGATATGAACATCTATGCAGATGGGAAGCTGAGCTCGGGTGAGACATTAATAGAACCCATTGGGAATCAGGGTCCTGATGCTGCCAGAAGCAAAGCCCCTTCAGCTCTTGGTGCAGAGGGGGAGATGTGAAGGTGCACAAAGCTCTGCTGAAGCAGGACACAGGGAACAAGATCTGTCAAAGCCCCACCTTGGCAGCATCACGAGCTGGAAGGAGGCAAGAGGGCTGTGCAAATACCTATAGAAATCATGTGTGGGAGGAAAACAGGAGGGAAACCCTGCTCTGTCACTAAAAGCCCAAGATATGTTTTACAGATGAAGTTTTGCCTCTGCAGAGAGCATTTGTATCTCAGAAGAGGAAGTGACCCAGCAATGTGCCCTCACAGCCCAGAAAACCAAACCATACCCTGGGCTGCATCCAAGGCAGTGTGGGCAGTGAGGGAGCGGATTCTGCCTCTCTGCTCTTGATGCCTTACGTTTTAACTTTTATATTTTTCAAGTTCTGCATTCCCAGTGTGTAACTCTGCAGTGTCCTGGAGCCTGTGAGCTGCTGCTCTCTCATGCTGAGACAGACAGAACAAAGCCTCTCCAGGCTGCTCTCCAAGGACACCCAGCCCGGCCTAGGCCCAAAATGTGTAACCCAGCATCTTGAGAAGGGGGGCAAGCTGAGGGGAAATTCCATCATTAGCTAAAGTTTAATTGGTGACATTGTGCTGATATTCAAATGGACCAAAGCTATAAAAGTGTGAAGAAGTCGTGACTCGGGGTCCATCTTGGGTGTAGCCTTTGGCCTGCCCAGGGTGTGCCTCTGAAGGCCTTTCAAATAAATATCCACCTTTATTCCCTTACTCCTGTCTAGTCTCTGTTTCTAGGTTGGCCTCTTTAGGCATCACTCTCATGAGATCACACCTGCAGAGCTGCCTCCAGCTCTGGTGTCACCAGCACAGGACAGATGTGGACCTGCATGAAGGAGGTCGCAGGGCTGGAGCACGTCTCCTATGAAGCCAGGCTGAGAGAGTTGGAGTTGTTCAGCCTGGAAAAGAGGAGGCTCCAGAGAGACCTCGGAGCAGCTTCCAGTACCTAAAACAGGCTACAAAAGAGCTGGAGGGGGACTGATTACAAGATCCTGTGTTGATAGGAGAAGGAGTAATGGCTTTAAGTAGAAAAAGGGCAGGTTTAGATCAGATATTAAGAAAAAATTCTTGACTGTGAGGGTGGTGTGGCCCTAGCACACAGAAGCTGAAGACACCACATGCCTGGAAGTGTCCAAGGCCAGGTTGAAGCTCTGTGCAGCCTGGGATAGTGGAAGCTGTCCCTGCCCATGGCAGGAGGCTGTGCCCCTTGCCTCTGCACCTCCTCACTTCTGTGAGGACGTGCTCCAGGCCCAAACAGCTGCCTGAGCACTTATCAAAAGGTGATAACCCAACTGCAGCCTCTGCCTGCCTTTGTCCTTCTTGACAGTGCCATGCTCAAAGCCACCTCCGTCTCTCTAAGCAGAGAGGATGCTCCAGGAACCTTCCCCCTCTCTGTTGGCTGCCCCCAGCGTCGGCTGACGAGGTTTTAACCTCTAATCTGGTGTGGGAGTTTGATGGACAGACTCCAGCTCTGACACAGGAGGCCAAAAGCCTTTGAGGAATACGACTATCTGCTTATTAAGCCTGTCCTATTCCAGCCAAGGAGTACTCAAACTAATCTCTGGTAATAGCTACAGAAAGGGTCACTGCTTGAAAGAAACAATGTGATCAAATGTTCCCTTGTGTTCTACTTTTCCAGCTTCTTTTTTTTCCCTTTGAACTGCAAGACCGTGGGCAATAGGGATAATATTTCTTCATGTATGTGGAAAATACCTTACTAGGAAAACTAATTTATTCAGACAGAAATGTCTTCCTTTTCTGAAATGTGCAGAAAATCAAATGCAGAGTGGAGCAGCAAAAAGGAGGGTTTTCCTTGGTTACAGTTTATTGCAGTGAAATTCCCTACTGTGCCAGAAGTAATGTCATAGTAATGAGTAATGTCACAGAGGTCCCGGGTAAGTGCAAGTTTTGGGTGAATATCATGCCATATTTATTGTGGAACAGAATCACTGCTCTTTGGAAGGTTGAAAATGAGCTTTCCTACAAAAAGAGTGCATTTTCCTCCCTTGCAAGTGCCATGCATTTTGACATGTTGAAAGTCGAAGGAAATAAAAGACTTGCACATCAGGAATATCGGAATTGATTATACCATTTCTGCTAAGGAATATTCTGTATGTCAGGGATCACCTCTGGGTGTTAAGAGTCACAAAATGCCTCAGTTGAGTTGGGAATAATCTGCTGGAAGGTCTCCTCACTGAAGCTGCAGTCAAACAAAGGTGTTTCGGTTTCAGAGAGAGTACAGTAAACCAAAGCAGAATTGGAAGTTCTGTTGGTTTCCTGCAGTGCTCCATAACCCTATAATATGCATGTAGGGGGATTTTGATTTCCCTTTATAAACGTGCCTAGAAAATCACCATTTTCTGCAGTCCCAGATCCACCATTTCCTCTGTGGTCAGGGATTTTCAGGGCTTATATGATTCCAGTACAGGTCAATGACCCAAGTGTTGGGGCTTATTTCTCTCTTACAGATAATTTAAAAATTGTTTGTTATGAAGCAAAATCAAATTTTGAAACCATTGAAAATGTTTACTATCCATTCAGCATCTTCAAAACATTGTTTGCTGTTTCCCTGAGGTGCTGGCATTTATTTGATGATTCAGCAACAGGGTCAATGGTCCAACCCAACAGATATTGTGGTGGGCTGGTTTTCCAGCTGTTCTCTGCGTGTATTAACCTGTGTGTGTGCACACCTGAAAGTATCAGCACACTTGGTGCTGCATCAGCAGAAACATAATTCATTCTGTCACCTATTTGAGAAGCTGCTGTAAAGGATGTGTAAAAATCCATTGGATAAATACATTTTGTGCCATAAAACTCTATCACCTGCAACGGCAGGTGTTAATGCTTTGGGAATACACACACACACACCACAGACAGTGTTGCAGACTGCAGAAACCCGGAGTGTTTGTGTTTCTTGTAGCTCTTCCTTTAACATTTGATTATTTGTTCAGGGCCAGCGGGTTGCTGCTGCTTATCTATATATTGACAAGATTGGTTCCATGTAGAGCCTTTGCCTGTATCTAACTTTGTTTGCAAAGACTATTTCAAGATGATGCCAGTGGGGGTGGGGACGTGAGAGGAAGAGAGGGAGAGAATATTTTTAATTAGTTTTGTGTAGGCAGGAGGGAGAGGACAGACGTACACTGTAAATGTATCATATTTTTTTACATTTTTCTTGTGATCTCAAGCAGCAAACAGACCAACCACAGCAGCCCAGCAGCTTTATTTGTGCTGATTTTGGCAGACTTGGCTCTGCTAAGCACCCTTATTGTTGTTCCTGCTTGACATTCCGTGTCCTTGACATCTCCCTTCCCTGGAATCGATGATGACTGCCATCTTAGCCCTCAGGCTCCTCCACGGCTGCTTTCAACTGAGATAGCCTCGTCCCTTATTCCTTGCTGCCCTACTTTTGCCCCTCACCACCCCCTCTTTTAAAGTCTGCAGCGACTCGAATCCAGCTCGTTGTGGGGAGAGGTTTTGAAAGGCAGGAGCTTTGCGCACCCGGCGGAATCCCTGGTGGAAATTGGCCCGCTCTGGTGCGCGGTGCTGGTGGGGCCTTGAGGGGGATGGCTGCAACCAGCCCGAGCCTTTCTGCCCGCCCTGACACGACGTGGCAGCTGGAGATGAGCACGGCCACTTGCCTGGATAAAGCAGTTAAATATAAAAGCAAACAATTTGTGGTGCCGATGCCTTTCCCGACGGACGCGGCCGATCCCGAGGTAATCGCGCCCATGGGGGATGAGGAGCTCTGGTTTCTTCTTGGTGCTTGATTGCACCCCAAGGACACGATTATCCCATGCCAGTAGTCATCTTTCTTGTTAGACCTCATTGCTTAATTGCAACAGCGTAGCAAAAATTAGGGGAGAAACGGGGGAAAGGGAAAAAACCAGAGATCAGGTGAGATACTGCTGAAATCGTCGGAAGAGATGATGATAGTTTGGGAGCTGCTGGCTATGTATGTTAATTAACCCTTCTCAGAGGAAATCCACAGAGCTGCACTTTCAAGAGAGATCTCCCCCCGCCCCTCACACACGCAGAGATGTGGTGTAGTCTCTCTCTTGGTATCTCATGCACTGCTCCAGGCTCTTGATGTCAAAATATACCAGCTGAGAATGTAGGATAAGAACAGCCGTAGGCTTTCCTCTGGTCCTCAAGACATTTCAAATCTATACTTTCCTGATTAGTATAATACCCTGCTTCATCAGGAGCACAAATATTTTTTTTCTCCTGGTCTCCAAATGGGCAACTTTTACAGCAGTACGTGAAAAGCCTTGAAATAAAGAAAACAGAGAAACACAGAAAACTCACTTGGGAGTGAGGAGCTCTAACCTATATTTACTTTTTCCATTGTGAGAAACATTTAAACAATTCCTTAACATTTATAACTGCACATCTATTTGAAATAATTGAAACGGAAACGTTAAAAGAAATTACATTTCGCTAATCCATTTACAATGGTATAAATTGCTTCTCATAGCCAACTGCCAGACTTGCTGTTTTATTTAATAACTTTAATGCCGAGGTTCCCTGAGGCAAGGAGACAGTTATCCCACCAACTGCAGGAGGTTTTACTGAAGTGTCCCCTGGCTGTTATCCAGGGACTGTGGAGGAGCTCAGCTAACAGGTTCACTTGAATTTCCTGTCTCTGACAAAAATATGTTTTAATGCAAAATAATTCTAAGTGAAAGAGAAAAAAGGTGTAAACGATGCATCCTAGCAAATCAGGCTGTTTTATTGGTATATGATTGTGGCTGGGTGGCCAATAATTTATCACTATAAAATACGTTTTTATTTCATTTTGAGAGCCAGCAACTGAGCCATGACCTTACTCCCCAGCAGAATCACAAATACATCTCAAATTTAAAGGATTCTCAGGCAGAAATTGTATCCAGTAGAAAAACTCCCAAGCACAGTCACTCGATACTCATTGCTTTTCCAACAACCACTGTTTCTGGAGCTCTAATTCTCATATTCAGTTGTGTCATGGGAGATAATTCTTCCCTCTCTCCACGATGAGCTGCTGCATTAGGCTGACTTTCTTTCCAGGCTGTGAGTAAATATGATTTTCCTGGCTCAGATCCCCTTTTTTTTCTGTGTGTGTGTGTTGGTTTAAGTGGAGTCCCTCAGTGCAGGGAAGATCAGGATACAGCCCATTTTCCCTGGTGTGAGTTCTAAAGTACTCTGGGTCTCATTTGCTCATCCCATGAAGGACAGAGTTAGGCTCAGGCACTCTGTCAGTTCCTGCAGCTTGAGATATGATAGAGGAGCCTCAGGTTTCTCCAAAATCTGAGAAATTGCTGACTAACAAAAATGAATCCACTCTTCAATAGACTCTGCACGCTGAAATGCTGCCAAACATCATTTCTGAGGTTAGAAGAACTTGCACTTTCTTATAATGTAGAAGTCTGCAGAACAACCTGTGAAATTATTTTTTAAAGTCTTATAAAGAGAATACAAAGAAATTAGCAAAATATACTAAAATATGTAGAATCCACGTTTTTTATTAAAAATACTTAAACACCATCAAAATAGCAGAGACATTCCCAGCCATGTTTGTGTTTTCAAATTGTATTGATCAGAACTGCTAACCATCTATGACTTATATGGGATCATGGCTGCTTCCTTTCATCATTCCTCTCAAAGAAATACATTTTTATTTTTAGGAAACTTGCCCTGAGGCAAAGACTAGAAATTGTTCTCAAGCAGATAGTATAATTAAGGATTGATCTGCACAGTGGGGAGAAGCTGGATGAATCAGACACTGACATTTCCTTCTCTCCACTCTTTCTTATGACTGAGAGCCTGGATTCCTTCCCAACAAAATAAGGCACTTAACTATGTAGAAGATGTGGAGTTAGGAGTTCAGATACCCTTGATTGTCAAGGATTGTCAAAGCCACACAGGTATTTCCAGCTGGCAATTTATTCTTTATATTGTCATTTGCTTTAGCAGAAGCCTCAGGCAAACATTCTCCTGACACCTCAAGCGGGTGCCTGAGGTTGGAAGTGGGATGAAAGCAGGCTGAAAATTTTGGTTTAGTTTAGCAGAGAATACCTGTTCTCAATTACCTGATGTGGAAACAGTGATAAATATTCACACAGCAAACCTGTGGTCACACAGGGAGGTCCTTGGCTTGTCTTCAATGTTTTGATTCCCTCCTTTAAACATATTTTTTGGATTAAGAATTGCTCAGCAGCGTGTCATGATTGGGATCCCCACTGAAGGCATGAAACCTTTTATTTAAATGTCCCTAGTTTGATGCCAGCTCTAAACTAATTTAGTGAAAAAATGTGTGACTTGTGCAGACAACATTTTCCACAGCAAAGTCTGGGCCCTGAGGTCATTGTATTTCTGCACATAGAGAAATAAGAGATGGGTATCTTGTGCCTTGTTCCTTCGTGCTAGGAGAAGGAAGATAGGAGTAGAGTAGAAGATAGGAGCTGAGCAATTTAATCTGTTTTGCCATGCTTGATATTTGCTTTGTTGAAAAAAATATTTCCATAATAAATCAATTAAAGTATATATTTAATGAGCCACAGGCTCTGAGAAAAATTATGTCTTTCAAAACAGTACCTGGCTGAGAAGGCTTAAAAACACACCCCAATGAAACAAAAATAATTTGGGTTATGTGCTACCTATCAAGCTCTTTGTGAGCAATATGAATCTATCTATCAATTATACATAATCACGCTGTCACATACAACAGTGAAATGCAAAAGGCCATAAAATAACTGCACAGAATATCATCAATAACATTTGTGTGCCTTATCTGACCCAAGAGCAAGATGATCGACAGAGAGATACAGGTCATTATCTACAAATGCTTATGAAATTCATTTTGGTTACAATGAAGAGGAAACAGGAAGATAAGTCTCAAAATAAATTGGAATTTAATCCAAGAATTCTGCAGATTGACCTGACTCAAGACAGTAAACGTCTTGTGCTCAGTGAAGCCTCAAGCAACATCTATCAGCTTGAAACAGCTGGTGATATTCTTTAGCAATATATCTAATTATTGAATGTTATAAAATATTTTGGCCTTTTCATCAGTGCAACTAAATAAGCATTTCCCTCTAATACTTGTTATGCTGTGAGAATTGATCATATCAAAATATACTAAATCTGCCAAGAAAGAAGACTCATGAAGAGCAGCCTTTCCCCTGGATGAAAGGACATTATCTCTAATGGGCTTTTCACAGGAAATTGAAGGAGGAACTGAGTTTATAACTCTGCAGATCAAAGAAATCAAGGTATCCCGAACCCCTTTTGTGAACAGAAGGACAAAATTTTGGTATTGCTTGCCTGACTTGAGGAAACTCTATGAAGCTTTATGAAACCTCTTTAGCAATACTTTTTGGCACTTGTGATTTTGAGTTTTTATTTTGAAATTTCTGGCTTTAAAATGGGCCAACCTTTTAATCTATCATAGCAGAGATTTTACTTAAGAGACTCTGATTATGATTTGGAAAATGAAAATCATGGTCAGCTGATTCATCATTATTTGGGTAATAGTTCTCTTCAGTGCCTGGCCAAGCCACCACTTGCATCTTGATTGCACAGTTTCCCTCTGGTGCTGCCTCTCTGGCAATGTAAAGTTTTTTCACTTTCCAATTACAGTCAGGGCTGCCACAGTTCCCAGGCTGCCAGCTAGACATTCCTCCAGAATATATTCATTTAGTGCCATGGCAGTTTTTCAGCCTTTTTCTCTGCCTTATTTCACATCTTCACGTTGTTCCTGGGTTTGGTTAGACCAAAGCTAAAACCTCTCTGACCCCCGAGCCCAACAGAAAATCCCCTTTGTTATAACTCTTTTTTCACACTCTGGCACAACCCACAGCTCTGCTGTTTCCACACAATAGTTCTTGTGCCACCTCTAAATGTCCAAGCTCCTTCTGACTCTACAGATAATGTAATATTTTCCAAAATGAGCATGGATACAGTGAGATTTAGACCTACATGGTGGAGGCAACCTCCCCAAGAAATCACCTGTGTCCCACCACAAGCAAAATTTCTCCTTTCATCTGTGGGGCTGTTGGTTCATTTAACTTGTGAATCGAGAGGAAAAATTAGTTGTGTGAAAACGATCCAAGCAGAAGACAAGCCTCACTTTTGTGCAGGAAGGAGGTGGTGGTGGTGGAAAAGTTGCATCAGAAGGGTAAAGCAGCAGACCCCAAAAATGGCACCTGCTGCGTCACTGCCTCTAACACTCATTTGTGAAGCTGTCAGCTCTCGAGAAAACAGACTGAGGTGGACTTGAAGAACCCTAGAAGTCCACATTTTTATGTCTTTTTGGCTATATTGCAGGAGAAATGTTCAGCAACTTTTTTTTTCTCCTGAAGACAAATAGTTCTTATATGCTAATTTCAGTAATTTTGTTGTTTTACACCTCTTTTGTGTTATTCAATGTCGCCCTGACCCTCTGAATACTGAGAATGAATTTTGTGACTGTGCCTGTATGACTGCTTCAAATGCAGGGCTGTATTTCCTTTTTAAATCTTGTGGGAGAAAGAGATCAGAGGAAACCTGATCCATCACAAATGGAGATGTTCTGAGCCATTAAACCAGCAAAGAGAAAATCTGAGGCTAGAGCAGAACGAAAACCTGGTCACAAATTTTGGGAGTGAATTGTTTAATGAGGAGTTTTCCTGAAATTCTTCCATAAAATGGAGTTACAAGTGATATGACTGAGAGCTGTTTCTCAATGAAGAAGAGTCATCAAGAAGATATGATAAGAGCAGAGAGGGGTTACATGGAACTGATGGGAAGGTCTGAGCCACAACAGCCTCTAAATCACCTTAAATTCCTCATAAGTGAATATTCCTCATAAGTGAATATTTCACTGTGGAACAGACACATAATTCCATGGGGTTTGGATGTCAGATGTCTTTAAGTAAAAGCTTGAGAATCTAGGAAATCAAACTAACCTAAAAGTGGGAGCAAGCTCAAATTTACTGGTGGTGACAGGCGTTCTAATGGGTTGGTTTTATTGTTCATTAACAAGCAAAATTTTTTAGATATAATTACAATAAATTATATTTTTGGAGTAAAAACTAAGCAGGTTCCTTTGCTAGCACCATGAGCAAAGCACATCTTATTGATTTATCCAGAAGTCAGCATAGAAGAAACTTTCATTTTAAATATTGCTTCTCATTCTAATGTCTTATTTTTATTACACGTGGATCAACCACACTCAAAACATTTCCTAAACTTGTTCTGCAGGCCAACTTCTATATCTTTTTTCTTTTTCTCTTTCTTTTTGGAATGGGGAGAAAAAAAGCCGAAGTTACAGAATTCTTGGTGTCTAAAGCATTCCTTCTCTTAATAAAATTATTTCAATTCCCTTTCAGCTAGCCCATGCTGAGAAGAGGGCAAAATCCAATTTATTCTTCAGATTTCCCTGAAAATTACTTATAACAAATGAAGGTGGTGTGGGAGTGACAGCTTAAACCAAGGAATTTTTCGGAGCTGTTCTGTCACCAGGGGACAGAGGACAGGGATGCAGGGCAATTTCTGAGGACACTCTTTGTTTGCAAGTCTCTTTGGAGCATCTGGAGATTGAAATTTCTCACCCAATCCACAGGGGGAAAACGACTGGAGAAGATGCTCTGAACATGCTTAGGAGGAAGCTCAAATTTACTCTACACTTCATAAATTAATTCCTTTGCCTTTTAAAAGAGGCAACTTTTAAATCTGCACCCAGTCACAATCTACCCAGGGTCACTGACTCACTGTGTACTGTTGTACACGAGATATTAATGATAAAAACTCTGCTCATGGAGCAGTTTGCAATTCATCATTGTGCTGGACCCAGCAACATCAGCTTCCTGGGGAGAAAAAAAAAAGAAGGAATCTTTTGGGCTAGGTGAACAAACCTGCTTGAATTTTGATAATGCAAGTGCATTTGATTGATTACCATGTGGAAATCAAGCAGGGGAATAATTCACTTCTTTGGTGTGAATGCCATGGAACCAAGAGCAGCCCAATCCCAGAGAAGGAAGGAGGAGTAAAAAAACCAGGACAAATATTCTCTCAGTCCTCCTGTGACATTGGGTGGTGTGAGGTGACTCAGAGATCACCCATAAAACTGGCAAGAGTGATGAGGAAAATGCAAAAAAAGTGTGTGTCCAGCTGATAAACTTTGATATTTTTGTGGCTACCAAAAAGTCATCCAGGGTTGTTTTTTAACTTTTTGGAGGACTTGTAACAACTCTTGAAGGCACTTTCCCTCTCAGCTCTGTGGTCAGAAATAGGATTTTTTCTTCTTTCATCTTTGTTATTGCTAAAAAAGGGTGCTGGAAGAAATCAGGATTGGTCTAAGTTTGGGTGTGTTTGGTATTGTCTTATTTTGTTTTGTTTTGTTTTGTTTCTTTGCTTGGGGCTTTTTAAATTTTTTTTTTTTTTTTTTTTTTAGTGGGTGTGATTTGTGTGCAGCTTTTGGGATGAACATTTTCCTAAAAATGTGTATTTCCGAGAGACGTTTGAAAAACTTTGATATTTAAAAAAATCAAATAAAATGTTGTTGACTTAAAAACTGTATTTTCAAGGTTAACTCTTCCTGTCTTCCCTGAACCTAAGAACTCTTGCTGGTTTTCACAGTGTTTCCTCAGCTGCTTGAACAGCTGAGTTTGAAGGTGGTGATGTTATCACCTCTAAGGAGGAAGATCTTCTATTAGATAAAGGCAGAAAAATGTAAAATACACTGATTTTTCAAACCATAAACTGCAAGGCATTTGCTCTGGTAGAAAGCCAGGGAGACAGTGCAGGCTGTGATTTTCAACCACTCAGCTTTGGCCAAACTTTGCTGCCCTTGAAGGAAATGTGATTTTCCCTTGTATCCTCACTGAGTGCAGGGTTTAATCCACTATTAGCAGCCCTGGGTTATCAACCAGATTTCTGTTTCCATGGCCCCAAAAGGAACTCAGGAAAAGTGGTGCTTGTCATATATCGATTTTCTTGGCCAGAATCGGGTTTGCTCATGGCTCTCTGCAGGATGCTGGTGAACAAACGTGGGGCAGCTCGTGCTGCCTGTATTAATATCTACCTGGAGAGCTTCTGTCTCCCGAGATGTGAGGCTGCAACGTTCCAAAAGCACTAAAAACACAATAATGCACAGTTTTGAGGTGACTCGTGCAGCCTCCTCACTCCCCTGGCATCTCAAGCGTCCTCGTTGGCCAGATCTTCGTGACCGACCTTCGGGGATCTCTGGAGAGCTTCCTTCCTCAAATGTTGTTTTGGCAGAACTTGACCCCGAGCAGCTTTTTGGGAGTGTTTTAGGATTAAAACAAGAACCAAGATGGGAGATTCAGTGATTTGGGTGCTGCTAAATTAGGGTTGTCTTGGCAATGACAAATAAGTTAATTGGAATACAAAGCGTGCTACTCGAGGAAGAATTTTTCGTGGTTCAAAGTAAAAAAACGATGACAAAATCCCATAATATATATTTAAAATAAACTGACCTGCTTGCAATGTGTGTTGTTAGTCCCATATAAGGTTATTTTTTAGGACCTACAAAAAATTACTGAGAGTTTAAATCCTTAAGGATGGTCATTCCACACAACGTAGTGAAAGCTCAGGGTTTGCTACCATTGTGAAATTTGATTTAAGGGAATTAATAACAGAAATGAATGCTCTTAAATAATAAGTACAGCATTCAGGGTCCTAGGACAGATACAAATTATCCTTAAACAGGCGCACGGTGTCTCAAGATAGAGATGAGATATATTTCTTTATTGGTTTGCCAACAGGTTTCTACATTGTTGGTGTTTTCCACACTGTGCCTCAGCCAGACAAAAAGATGTCTATTTTTCAGGGAAAAAAACCGCAACAAAAAACCAAACCAGACATCAACAATTTATCGTAATTCTATCAATGATTTTTCATAATTGTATAGTTGTGAATTTATTGAGAAAACGCACTATTTTGCTCTCAAATGTATTTTTTTAACTTTTCCATCATTTAAGTATGTTGTTTTGATTATTTGAGTCTTGTTTTGTAAATCACTGGACTTCACTAAGTACTGTGGAAATAATAAATGTACTGTTATTTCAGAAGTCCCTCCTGGATACAAATTAATTATTTGGATGTTAAAAACACCCTTATCAACAAAACCAGAAAAAAAATTAAAATCTCAATGGTATCTTGGTGAGCTTTCATACAAATTATTTATATTATATATATTTTTTTGGGGGGGGAGTGGGGGATTCTATTGCCATGTGAATACTCAGCCTGTTACTCAGAGTTTTCACACATAACCTTTCATCTCTTGGGTCTGAGCTTGCGCTGAATTCCTGGAGATTTATGCCAGAGTGATTCCATTTCGTTACTTCCTCATAGAGTCCTCTGGATTTACAAAAAATTACAGTAAAATCAGTTGGCTGCCTGGGGAATTCTGGTGGAAATGCATCTTGCCGTGGTGAAAAGTGCAGGATGTTTGACCCTGTAACAATTTGGGGATTTTGTTGCCACCGGATTTCAAAACACGTTTCAACATTTGCTTGGTTTTTTAATTGTAGAAAAATCTCTCAGAAAAAGCCTGATAACAAAATTAATTAACCTAATATTTGTTCTGAGCTTTTTTTTTATCCCGCTCCTCCTTTGTCATGTTTAATTGCTGTCATGGAATGCAATTCTGGCTGGCCTTTTATTTCCTTTCTCCCTGGTATTTACAATTACTTGTACATGTGTGTGTTTGTGTGAGTGTTGGCATTCAAGGTACCAAGAATGGATTTTTGTATCAGGCAACAGAGGAGAGACTGTGCAGTCTTCCTGTCCCTGATAAAATCACTATTTCCATCCCTATTGCTAAATATTCTTGGTGTATTCAGAATAAATATATAATGCCTTTTGTGACTTTTTTCCTTGAACACTCTTTCGCTTTCAGGAAAATGCAGCTCTGCTTTATTTTGTAAAAACGCACATTTTTCCTGACCTTGGGTTAGTACTTTCTTTTACATGCATTCAGTGAAATCATGTCCTTTTGATGAAAACATTTTTCAGTATTTTTTTATAAAGTTAAGAAAATAAAGTACAGATAAAATGCTAAATGTTGCAAAGCAGCCACTGAACAGAACATTGCACTCAGCAATACTGGTTTTGCTGAAGTTCATGGATTTTTTTCTTGCCATCACTTTAGAGAATTCTAATACAAACAGACTCTTGAACTCCAGTGGGAGTTGAAATAAGATAAATTCAGTTATTCTCACCCCTATACGTTGAAAATTGAGATTTTCAGATGATATCAAAATGGAAGTGTAAATTATCCTGTAACTGTGAGCTAATTTTCAAATTCTCTCAGTTTTGGTTTGCAAATCTCTTCATGTTTTGTGGGTTGTTTGTTTTTTTTTTTCTTAGACCTGTAGTGAAAAGTTCTCTGCCTAGTTTCAGATTGTGTAATTAAAGAATCAGTATTTTAGTTCATGAAAGTCTATTTTTAAAAATAAAAATAAAGTGAGCCTGTAAAATGATGCTATTTTAGATGGAGGCGTAAACAACAAAACAGGTTTCTAGATCAATTAACCTTCCCATAAAAAAAACACAATAAAACTTTTGGGAGCTTCTATTTTACAACGTGCTGCAGTACAAATAGTTACTCTTCCTTGAGAATTTATTTATTAAGTAAGATAAAATTGGAACTCTTTTCTTTAGAACACACAGCTAAATCATCATTTTAAGAGCTGCGACACACTCCCAGTTTTAATCCCAAATCTGAACAGGGCTGGGGCAAGACTTTTTGACTTGTGATTGTTTCTGCTGTTTCTTCTGCTGCAATAATATGTCTTTTGTTTGTGTGCTGTTGCAGATTCTGGTTTTTGAAATACACACAGTAAATAAAGTGATGCCAATTTACAGTGCTCAAGTACAACCTTCCCAAGCTGAAATCCTGACCATGAGCTGCTTGTGCACTTTCCAGGCAGATTTCCATGAAGTCCTTCCCATCTGCCACTCACTCACACTCGTGGCTGCCCAAAAAGAAAATATCCAACCTCATCCACCTTCACTGTGAGGAATGCAGCACAGATTGAACCATCATAACCATTATTTCCTCTTCATCAAGTGGAACATTTGTGTGATTTTCACAGTCTCCGTAGGAGACTCAGACGTGGTTTCAGTGCTTCTATGGCACCATGTGAAAGGAGTGATGCCCCAAGAGCAGCCAGTGATTATGTGGTGTCACTGTCACTCTTGGAAATGGGATTTGGTAATTCAGAGATCAGTGCCACAACCCCTCCTTCGTGCCTGAACACAGAACCTGTGTGTGAGCCAGCCTCACACTCAGCTGGAGCTTTGAGTTAACTTTCAGTATGATGGCCCTCATTCTCTCTTTGAAATACTGGGCTTGTCTGGGGTCCTTGGAGGGATATAAGTCTTCCCATGGCAGACACATTTTGGCTTCTATTCACAGGCTCCTCAGATGCACGGCAGCCTCGGGAGGGAGAAGATATAAAGCACCGTGTTTGTCAATACCTGCTTTGATAGACAGGATCAACCTTAATCTCACGCCTAAATCCTGCCTTCCACCTCTGATCTGATGGAGAGTGGGGAGCTCACTCCACTGGGTCTGGCTGAAGGTGGCTGCAAGATTAACTCCAAATATCAGTGTGGGTGTATCTGGAATGTCTCNCTCCTCCTTTGTCATGTTTAATTGCTGTCATGGAATGCAATTCTGGCTGGCCTTTTATTTCCTTTCTCCCTGGTATTTACAATTACTTGTACATGTGTGTGTTTGTGTGAGTGTTGGCATTCAAGGTACCAAGAATGGATTTTTGTATCAGGCAACAGAGGAGAGACTGTGCAGTCTTCCTGTCCCTGATAAAATCACTATTTCCATCCCTATTGCTAAATATTCTTGGTGTATTCAGAATAAATATATAATGCCTTTTGTGACTTTTTTCCTTGAACACTCTTTCGCTTTCAGGAAAATGCAGCTCTGCTTTATTTTGTAAAAACGCACATTTTTCCTGACCTTGGGTTAGTACTTTCTTTTACATGCATTCAGTGAAATCATGTCCTTTTGATGAAAACATTTTTCAGTATTTTTTTATAAAGTTAAGAAAATAAAGTACAGATAAAATGCTAAATGTTGCAAAGCAGCCACTGAACAGAACATTGCACTCAGCAATACTGGTTTTGCTGAAGTTCATGGATTTTTTTCTTGCCATCACTTTAGAGAATTCTAATACAAACAGACTCTTGAACTCCAGTGGGAGTTGAAATAAGATAAATTCAGTTATTCTCACCCCTATACGTTGAAAATTGAGATTTTCAGATGATATCAAAATGGAAGTGTAAATTATCCTGTAACTGTGAGCTAATTTTCAAATTCTCTCAGTTTTGGTTTGCAAATCTCTTCATGTTTTGTGGGTTGTTTGTTTTTTTTTTTCTTAGACCTGTAGTGAAAAGTTCTCTGCCTAGTTTCAGATTGTGTAATTAAAGAATCAGTATTTTAGTTCATGAAAGTCTATTTTTAAAAATAAAAATAAAGTGAGCCTGTAAAATGATGCTATTTTAGATGGAGGCGTAAACAACAAAACAGGTTTCTAGATCAATTAACCTTCCCATAAAAAAAACACAATAAAACTTTTGGGAGCTTCTATTTTACAACGTGCTGCAGTACAAATAGTTACTCTTCC
This sequence comes from Pachycephala philippinensis, assembly GCA_013397055.1. NCBI lineage: Eukaryota > Metazoa > Chordata > Aves > Passeriformes > Pachycephala > Pachycephala philippinensis. The sequence goes on along the minus strand of VWZT01006076.1, from coordinate 284,414 downwards.
TTGAGAATTTATTTATTAAGTAAGATAAAATTGGAACTCTTTTCTTTAGAACACACAGCTAAATCATCATTTTAAGAGCTGCGACACACTCCCAGTTTTAATCCCAAATCTGAACAGGGCTGGGGCAAGACTTTTTGACTTGTGATTGTTTCTGCTGTTTCTTCTGCTGCAATAATATGTCTTTTGTTTGTGTGCTGTTGCAGATTCTGGTTTTTGAAATACACACAGTAAATAAAGTGATGCCAATTTACAGTGCTCAAGTACAACCTTCCCAAGCTGAAATCCTGACCATGAGCTGCTTGTGCACTTTCCAGGCAGATTTCCATGAAGTCCTTCCCATCTGCCACTCACTCACACTCGTGGCTGCCCAAAAAGAAAATATCCAACCTCATCCACCTTCACTGTGAGGAATGCAGCACAGATTGAACCATCATAACCATTATTTCCTCTTCATCAAGTGGAACATTTGTGTGATTTTCACAGTCTCCGTAGGAGACTCAGACGTGGTTTCAGTGCTTCTATGGCACCATGTGAAAGGAGTGATGCCCCAAGAGCAGCCAGTGATTATGTGGTGTCACTGTCACTCTTGGAAATGGGATTTGGTAATTCAGAGATCAGTGCCACAACCCCTCCTTCGTGCCTGAACACAGAACCTGTGTGTGAGCCAGCCTCACACTCAGCTGGAGCTTTGAGTTAACTTTCAGTATGATGGCCCTCATTCTCTCTTTGAAATACTGGGCTTGTCTGGGGTCCTTGGAGGGATATAAGTCTTCCCATGGCAGACACATTTTGGCTTCTATTCACAGGCTCCTCAGATGCACGGCAGCCTCGGGAGGGAGAAGATATAAAGCACCGTGTTTGTCAATACCTGCTTTGATAGACAGGATCAACCTTAATCTCACGCCTAAATCCTGCCTTCCACCTCTGATCTGATGGAGAGTGGGGAGCTCACTCCACTGGGTCTGGCTGAAGGTGGCTGCAAGATTAACTCCAAATATCAGTGTGGGTGTATCTGGAATGTCTCCTCTGACAGAGAGATGTGGCTGATTTTGCAGCTAAGGGTGAGGCTAAATAGGAGCTGTCATGTCTGTGGGGAATCTTCTGGGATTTGAATGGCAGTTTATCTCAGAGCAAGCTTTTTGTCTGTTTGACTGATCTGAGTGTGGGGAACAACTTTACCTTGAGGGTGACAGAGCAGTGGAACAGAGAGATTGTAGAGTCTCCTGCCTGTGCAATCAGCTCCAGGTAAACCTGGCTTAGCAGGGGAGTTGGACTGGGTGGTGTTCAGAGGTTCCTGACAACCCCAACCATTCTGTGATTCTCTGATTCTGTAATTCTGTGATTCTCTGATTCTGTGATTCTCTGATTCTGTAATTCTGTGATTCTGTAATTCTGTGATTGCGTGTTCCATGTGTTGTCCTGTCAGAGGAAATATGGGGCTGTCACAGACCTCAGTTTGAGGCCCTGCTTCACCAGCTGAAGCTGCAAACGCTGCTTCTTTGGGTTTTGGAGTTCTCTCTCTTAGATCCTGTACCTGATATGAGTGGTGGTCATTGGATAGACCACAAATTCCACTTATTATTATAAACAAATTCCACTTATTACTATATACCTTAGCGTAAGGTTTTCACTTGTGGCTACAAAAGACCACAAAGCAGCAAAGCACCTTTGAGTTTGTTTGTTACTGTCCACACAAACCATGTGAGCTTTAATCAACATTTTTAAAAAAACTATAAATCTCACTGCTGCTTGGGGCATCACTCCTTTCACATGGTGCCATGGAAGCACTGAAACCACATCTGAGTCTCCTATGGAGACCGTGAAAATCACACAAATGTTACACTTGATGAAGAGGAAATAATAGTTATAACCCCTCTGAAGCCAAGCCATGGTCTGATCACTCTAGACTGAAGCAGCAAAAGTTGTGCCATAGAGTGGCAACTCTAGTTCCTGTTCCTACCTGTGAACATACGAAATATGATGGCCCAGATCCTTTAAATCTTTGTGTACCTGTGTAATCTTGCTCACCTGAGATAAAAAGTAGATAAACAAAAGAACCTAAGCAGCAAGGGAGAAAATACAGAGCTAAAAATAGCCAAGTACTTCAGCAGCTATTGGTGTGTTGATTTTAACGCGAAGAAGAAAAAAAAGAACAATTTTCCTTTGTCTGTCAGCTGGAGTGTGTGTTTCTGGCTTTAACCTGTTCAGCTTTGCCTTGTGCCACAGCACAAAATAAAGTGACAAGTCAGAATATCCAGGCATTCTCTGTGTTGGACAGTTGTGGATGGCTGCTTTCTTCCTGAGTGATTACCAATAAATATTCCTGTCACAAATACCGACTTGAATTTTCTGTAAAGTAATTAATTGCACAATCAATCCTCTAACAGTTGCAGCTGCAAGACACAACTTAGCTTTTTCTCACTAATAACAGGGCTGTACTTAACTGTTCTGAACGCCACCACCACTCTGCACATCTGAGAACAACGTTTGCCATCCCCCCACAAATTAATCCTGGCATTTTCTGTGAGCAATTTATTGTGTTATGAGGAAATTTAGGGAAATGGTGTGGGAAGGCACATTGTGGAAGAGGGGGAGCGTTGCCATTCTTCTTTCCAAGGCAGTCTGCAGTTATTTTGCAGTTGTTCTGCAGATTGTTGGGGAAAGAATGGCTTTCAGCTTTCAGCTTTGATCTTGGTGTACTCCACTACTGCCTAGAGGTGATGATGTGATGGCAGGGATGGAAAAAGAAGTTTATCTGGGAATGAGTGGAGAAATATGTAATTGTGCCAATCCCTAAAAAAAATAAAGATAAAAAATGCTCCTTTTTGGTGACCACCAGGACTATATTCTTAATATGTTCACTCCCTCTGTTATATGAACATCACCTCAGTATTACCAACAATAGTTTTATAGTAATACTTGCCTCTTCCACAACACTTCGCATACAACTCTCCTAAAATACTTTGGAAAATCAAATGGAAATTCTCAATTTCTTGAGGAAATTATGAGTTGCATATTGGCTTTGAGAGAACAAGGTTGTTGCATGTCTTTTCTGTATGTGGAAATAGCAACCCCTTTTTTATATATAATATTAAAATTAACGATGTAAATTTTATTTGCAGCCTCTTGGAGAGTATCAAGACCTGAGAGATGATATATTCTTCTTCCTTACAATCCAACATCTATTCCTACTGAACATTCAAGAAACCATTGCTAAAAATCAACCAAAAAAATTAGTTCAGGTGCCTTATTGACAGTTCTTCTGCTTCCATCACTCAGTAATTGGTGTGACCACAATTTTTTTCTCTACTCCAATCCTGTCTTCTAATCAAATATTTCCTTTAAGTCTTAAATAAAATAGTTGAGGAGAATTATAACAGTTTGGAATGCATCCTGGAGACAAGCTCAATACAGCTTGAGACAAAGGCTGGCGTTTTTAGGGAAAGTAAAAAAGAAAAAAAAAAACCCACCTCCTTAAATGATCCTCAGTCAACCTGAGCATTACTACTTCTTCACTAAATGTACCCTACAACTATGAGTTCGCTCTTCTTGCTGTACTGGCCTTGCAAATATACAGAAAACACAATTCAAATCGGCAGTCTGAACAGCATGTGCAAGGGGACAGTGATTAGCTGAAATACAGAAAAATTGAGATAATCTTCTCCCAGTTTATGTCTAAAAACACTTCCAGGAAGACGAGCATCTAATATATGTAATGTGGGTTCTGATTTCTTTTTTCTGAGAGAATAAAACAAAAAAAGATGGGGGGGAGGGAAATTACTAAAGAAAAAACTAGTGAAGGATAGTTATCAGAGAGAGGATAAATAACCTATGCAGAGCCTTGGCAGACTTCTGTAAGAAACAGGAGCTGTAGGAAATGCAGGTGTGACAATGTGCTGGAAGCACGTGCAGGATACAGGAATATCCAGATCCTGCAAAACTCCCCATTCCTGCAGGCTGCTGAAGGCATCAGAAAATGTAGTGAGCATCTTTACGTGGTCTTTACAAAGGGAGAAACAGCCCTTGCTCATGTCCATAGTTAAGCCCAAAAAGGTGAAGGCTGCCTGTTTGATTAAACAGAAATAACTCCAGTGCCTTGTGAGAGAATGACCAAGCTGCCTTTTCCTGTCTAAAAACAGTTCTGCAAGTTCTGTTTGCTCGAGAGACCCAGACAAGAGGCAGGTGCAGGTGCTGCCACAATGGTGAGGAGAGACAGGGTGAAATTGTTGTGTCACCAGCGAGACTGAGCCTGAGAGGTGAATTAAAAACTGTAATTATGACTCAAGTCTTTAAAAATACTGTTCACAATTGATGGTAAAGGAATAAGTCCTAGAGCACTGTTAGTCAGGCAGTAGTTCTGCTTCCATTGAAGTTACTGGGTAAAAATCTCTTTAATTTTGGTGGTACTGAACTCAGGCATATTGATCATTGTCAATTCACTTTTAATTCCTCAACACTCCCAACACAGAGCTGCGTGCTCCAGGTAAAGCTGGCAGCAGTGGGGAGCAAACTGCTGCTACATTTCTCTGTGTGTTGAAATGAGAGAGGACTGGAGGAGAAGGTGTCTGCACTTTCATGAGTGCCACGTTTCAATCTTCGAGTTTCAAAATCGGCATCTCCTTCTTTGTGCAGCAAGTCCCTGAGGGAGAGCCACAGGCTTCTGTTCCACGCCTGGTTCTGTCCTGCTCTGCGTTATAAATGGACTCCAAAGCGGATTCTCTCCTTCACACACTGTGCTTTGAATCCTGGGACTTGCCTTTATAAAAGCTGCCTGAGCCTTGCAGCAGAATTGCTCCTCAGCTCTCAGTCCTGCACTGCTGCTCAGGCCAGGGGAAGGGACAGGGACACTTCTCTGCAGCCCTGCTCTCCCCACACACTCTCAAAAACCTGCCAAATGTCCCTCATGCAGATGAGTTTCCAGCTGACAATGTATGTTTTTAATTTAGCTCACACGGTTATACATGGGCAGGTGAGAAGGGCCCATTTCCCTTTTTCATTTCTTTTTTTTTTTTTTTTTTTTTTTTTTTTTTCCTCCTGAGCTGGTAAATGTATTTCATCTTGTAACTCTTATTTTGGATTAAAAAGCTGTTGCCTTTGGCAGTGAAGCAGCACAGCAGGCTGAGGGAGGTAAAGCTTCCTTTCATTGCCATGTTTGAAACTAGAGGAAGTCATCATATTACTTTAACAAGCAGAAATGAATGAAAATGTTTAATACGATTATGCAAGCACGAGGAGCTGTTCTGGCTGCCACAGATTTTGCTCCGTGTGATTCATCGTGCTGGGGGATAACGTGATCCTCTATTTTCCCCTAACAGTCAAGTCAGGATTTTGTTGTGAAGACTCTTGCAAGGTGAGATCTCTCCAAGGATCTGTTTCTCTCTCTTCAGAACATCGAGTGCCCAAACACCAGGCTGAGCTGCAGATCTGGCAGTGAGGGTTTTTTTTTGAGCATTTCATACCTTACACTGAAATATCACCGAGGCAGGAGCACCACTCTTCTACCCCAGATTCTGCTGTGGGCACCTGCAGGATGAAAATTGGCTCCTGGCTGTGCTCAACCAGAGCAAACCCCTCAAAAAAGTCACTTGGCAAACCCCTCTGTCACAAAGGCAGCCGTGAGGTAATTGGGGTGCCAGGGCAATGTTACCTCGTTAGCGTGGTGCTGATTATGATTTGGTGAAGAACACTGGAATTCATCCCTCCTAATTTTGGATGTTGAAGTGAGGGCTGGCTAAACTTTGTTTGCAGTGGGGAAAAAAAAGGTGCAGCTAAAGTTACCAGCCTCATTCCTATCTTGGCAGAGAATGGATTTTCTTCTGGTGCTGGCTATTTTTCTCTAATGAATAAATTATTTCTAAAAATTATTTTTATTTTTCTTTAACCGTTTTGATTTGAAGAAATTACAGAATCAGGGAATAGTTGGGGCTAGAAAGGAGCTCTTGAGATTGAGCCCAGTCCCTCTGCTCAAAGCAGGGTCAACTACTGCAGATTTCCTTAGGACCAAGTCCAGACGAGTTTCTAGTCTCTCCAAGGATGGAGTACTCAACAGCTTCTCTGGGAAAATTGTACCCTGTATTTGATTACAATTAAAATAAAAATATTAAATTCTTATGTTTAAGTGGAATTTCATGTATTTCAGCCTGTGCCCATTTCCTCTTGCCCTTTCACGGGGCAGCACTGAGGTCACAGCACCCTCTTTACCCCTCCTGTCAGCTGCTTTTACACACTGGTAAGGGTTCCCCTTCAATCTTCTCTCCTCCAGGCTAAAGAGTCCCATCTCTCTCAGCCTTTCTTCATATTTTTCAGTCCATTAATCGTCTTTGAGACCCCTTGCTGGGGTCTTTCTGTGGATCCATGTCTCTTGTAACAGAGACCTCAGAACTGGACTGTGGCTGAATCCACCCTGAGCAGAGGGGAAGGATCATCTCCATCAAACTATCAGCAATGCAATCAAAAAAATCAAAAATTAAAAATAAAAAATCAAACTATCCTAATGCAACCTAGGTTGAGTTTGCCCTACAACCCAAACCTCTTTTGAATTTTGCCATAATTTAATGTTTTCTGCGAAGCTTCCATTTTCAAGGTGTCATTTTTTAATGCAAAGAATCAATTCCAGCAACAAGCTTGACAACTCCTGGCATCATAAAAAGGATTTCTGATACCTCTGCTCCTACACAGACAGCCCCAACTCCACCCAGACCCAAAGCTGCCCTTGTTAGTGCACTAATTAGCCCATAGTGATAAGACCTACCCCTCACTAATGAGGTTTTATGGCTTTTGGGCTGGAGCTGACTCACACCTGGCCAGATTGGAGGATGGAAGGAATTAATACACAACTGTCTGCATGTGGCCATGGATGGGCCTTTCCCCTTAGGCTGTAAATAAATTAGGGAGAAAATGATTAGTTACTGTGATATTGGGCCAGTGTTTATAATCAGGTGTCTAATGTGAGAATGTAGTTTGGATAATGCATACACGCACAGTACCCCTGCTAACATCCCCACCGTTCGAGAAGGGGCAGTGATTTTGCTAATTGAACATTTTTTTTTTTTTAATCTTAGGCACACAGACACATGTGATTTAGTGTTCTTATTTACCCAGCTAGCAGTGAATCTCTGAATGATAGCTTGGTATGCTATGATTTAGCCTTGTGACTTTTCCTAATCTTCCACCTTCCTTTCTACTCCCTTAAGTTACTCTAAGAGATATGTACTCAAAAGTAACGTAGAAGAGCTGGGTTTCCTGTTAATCACTCCCCTTTTTTTTTTTTTTTTGCCATTACCAGCATAATTCAAAGCCATATATGTATACATGAGTGTAGAAGAGTTGGGTTTTCTATTAATCACTCATTCCCACTATTTTTTGCTATTACCAGCACAATACAAAGCCGTATATGTATACGTGAGTGTAGAAGAGCTGGGTTCCCTATTAATCACTCATTCCCTTTTTTTTTTTCCCATTACCAGCATAATTCAAAGCCATATATGTATAGGTGAGTTCCTATAATCATTTATGTTATTGTTTGAGCCTTAATTAAGAAGCAGGCCCATGTTGTACTTGGCTTAGTAGAGAAAACTACAAATAAATAAATAAATAAATATATTCTCAGTTGCGGAGAGCACACAACATGCTTCAGGCAGAGAATAGTTGGTAGGCACAAGAGATAAAGTTGATCAGGGTGTTTTGGAAAGGCAAAGGAATGCTTAGAAAAAAATTCAGCGAAAGTTATAGACCATCCCTTTAGTAAGCCATAAATGACATTATCACGACATCATGCAGGGATGGTGACAGAGTGAGGACCTGAGAACAGATTGAGGGTGATTTTCAGCAGTCCTGCAGGGTATTTTTCCTTCCACAGAAAGGAAATCATGAGAGTAAGAATACAGCCACGTGGTATCACCCAGGGATGGACAGGACTTGGGGAGCAGGAAAAGCGGTGTCTGATTGTTCTCTGGCTGGAAATGAGGAGATTCCTCCAGATTCAGGGTTCTTGTTGGAAATGGAAAGGAGGATTTTTTGTTTGTATGGTTTTGGTTGTTTATTTTATTTTTTATTTTATTTAGAGAGTTTTGATGTATCGCAGTTGGTTTCTGTGACCTACCTTTGGTGGAGCGTGGTGCTGAAATGTTCACTTGAGGACTATTTTATGCTGTGAATCTTGGCTCCTTTTCCTGCATCTTTTGTGAGACATTATTTCACACAGGCAAATGCATTCAGAGGCAATTTTTTTTTAATTCCCACAATATATTGGGAGGCAAATTCCATCTTCTTTAAAAGTGGTCTGAAGCTCGTGTTTTCAGACACCTCTGTTGAGAAAGAAATCTCTGTATCTTGCGAGGCTGGAAGGTATTTCTAACGATGGAACACGAGTCTTGCTAATTTAAACGATTCATTTGGATCTGAAAGACTGTGATTTTCATCACTAGAAACACACTGGCTTATGTAAAAGCAGGTGCATGTAAGTTTAGCAGTTACATCCATCCTACTTTCACTTCCTTGCAGATGAATTCTTGGTTTCCAAAGGTACAGCACATTTGGAGAGCAGGCAGCTATTCTGTTAACTAGCAGTTGCTAATTACAAAAAAAGCAATGCAGTTCTTCCAATAGACGTTGTACCTAATCAGGCACAAAAAGAGGTTTTCCATGAATCTCTCCACAGCCATAGGAACCCAGTAGGAACAGGTGTTTTAGGGATAGCACTGAAGTTTGGTTTTTTAATGTACAAGAACATTTCACAGACGATTTCTTAGAAAAAACATGAAGTTTTATCATCAGATCTCTTTCACAAGCCTGGTGTTTCTCTGTTTTCCCCCAAGAGATATAAATTAAGACATTATCTCTGCAGTACCTGCAGATGAATCTCTGCAGCATTGCCTTGCAGAGGTGAAATAAATCCAGGCCATTTGGAGAAAATTCAGCATTCATAAACATTATCAGCTTATCCACAGATAACAATATAGGATTGAACCATTTATACCAGGTTACAAATCCTTAGCAGCCTGCAAATCNTTATTTCGGGAAGCCAAGATGGCCCTTTTTTCCTTTTTTTTTTTTTTTTTTTTTTTTTTAAGCAATGTAAATGGCTCTGGTTTGATGGCTTGATTTCTTTGGATTGACATAAACTGGGAATAAGATCTGCCCTTTTTTTTGGTGACAATATGATTTTCAGGCATATATTATTGAAGGAATCTGAATTATCAACACTACTTGAGGCCAACAGCTCAGTTCTTGCACTGAGATGAGGCCAAGGCTTTTGTCTCTTCCCTATCTTTCCTGCAACTTGGCACTTTTTTTCTCAGGGTGCAGAATAATTCAAAGTAATTATGCCCCAGAACATGGAATAGAGAGGCACAGAGCTGATTGTGAACCTGAGTCTGATTTTACAGGCCGGAGGGAAAATGTTTTTTTTTTCTTTCATATCACCACATGGAAACTGTCAGTATTTTAAATTCTTGGTAGAACACTAGGAATGTGATGAGCTGTAAGTGTGAAACTCCTGTTTTCAGATCTCTCTTCAGTGAAAAAAAAAGAAAAAAAAAGAAAAAAGGGAGACAAAGTCAAGAAAATATAGGTGTAAAGAAGCCTTCTCAGACTGGAGTGACCTTAATGTCATCCATGGTCTATTGGAAGGCAGTGTAAGTGCAATTATGAAATTTTCAACCTAAAAGTATGTCACTGACTGCTAATAATTACAAATGTTATTTAGACTGTGGAATTAATTACCTCAGGAAGTCATTAAGGTAATTTTGAGCCTCGTGCTCCAGAGTTTAAGACTATCTTCAATCATGGGAGAACAAGGCTTAGAATTCCTGAGTTCTGTATGAAGTTTGAACTCTATGGTGAACCTAAGCCTTGGCCCTAGTGACTTCTAGGGGCAAGGATTTTTGTGGTTTAATAACACATTGTGTGAGGAAGAATTTCCCCTTAGTGGTTTTAATCATATTGACAGACCCAACTTTCTAAGCTTGCTCTTCTTTTTTGACATTCCAGGTCCATTCCCTTTTGATTTAGCAGCTACAAACCCAACAAAGCTCTATATACTTCCACACGTTCACATTTATTTTATACACAGCCACTTTCTCCTTGAGAAGGGAGAACAGGGGAAAAAAGGAATTTTAAGAGCAAGAAATATTGTTTTAAAGGATTGAACTGAACTGAGTGACACAATTAAATGTTTGGCAAATGTTTCTACCTTTGAAGCAATCAGTGGAAGCCTGAGGGAGACAAAGTTTTAGAACACTGGAGCCACAAACTTTCTTTTTAATAATACATGAAGTTGCCTTAATAAATCCTTATGGAAACTGTAACAGCAGAAGGTAATGGCTGGTTTTAGTTAATGACCCATTAAAATGTTAGCAAAGCAACACTACTAACTGTGATATTTGTTAAGAATCAGTTTCAAAGGGACAATTAATATTAAAATCTGATGTTGATTTATTAACCAATACATTTTTAAGGTATTACATTCTACCTGGAGCAATGAAGGCACACTGCAATGGCAGTGTTGGTAAATTCCATGAGGGTTAATAATCTCTTTTGTTCCAATTAGGCAACAGAAACTAGAAATGGCTGTCCCTCCCCATGGGTGCTATTGTGAGGTAAATTTCTGTCTTGGATGATGCTTTGAAATCAGGTTCCTGCTGTGGGTCTTAACTGGACACCCACAAATTTGAGCCATCCAAAAACAGCAGAGATGAAGACCTAGTTTTACCTGATTGGGTCCGGGGAAAGGACCTTCCATCAATTCTAAGAAATAACAAAAAAACCACCACAGGCCTCTTGTAACCAAGAAACTGCATTGGTTGAGATAACTAAATCCACTTCTTTAATGTAATTACTTATTAACTATTTTTGTGCACGTGTCACAGGCCCAACCTTTCAGTTCTGCAGTGCTGCACAGTTCTGCACAAGAGGAGGCTCAGAGGCTGCATCCTTGTGGCTGTGCTGTTGGAATCAGTGCTGTTTTGGCAAGGCTGGCATCTGTTACGTGGTGATAACTTTCCTTTTATGTGTATTACAGGTTTGTGTCATCCCTATGTCTGCTTTTGCTTTGTCTTCACCTCAGATAAGGTAAAGCCAAAGAAACCCACCCTGTATTTCAAGGGAAAGTCTGTGTTGGTACTTTTTGAGGAGCAGGTTCCATGTTCTGGGGTAAACTTCATGAAATTGCTGTGTTTTGTGCATTAAGTTTTAGGCTGTTCTATGAAATTCCAGAATTATTGATCGTGGGTTTCATCTTCGTTGCTTCTCAGAAGTGAAAGCTGCAAATTCCCCAGGGAAACCTTTCCCTGAGTTCATACAAATCTGAAAATCAAGCACATTCCTGCCGTGTTCATTAGTGAGCCTTGCCTGCCTGAGCAATCACCTGGTCTCAGCAGGCTTCCTTCCCTCTTTTCCTCTCTCCAGTGTGTGCCAGCCTGTGCCATGTCCTGGATCCCTGTGGCCTTTCAGGAGAGCTTCACTGCTTGGCAAAGAATGAAGTTTTCCTCCTTCAGCTCTGCAAGGGGAGTCACCGAGGCACAGAGATACAAAAAGTGTGGCTGAGGGCTACCAGTTCCAGCCCCTCGAGGGCTTTGGTGCTGTGACACTCAAGTGGTTTTATTTGGTAGTTATACCCCTTTTTCTTGTTAGTAAATAGCTTTGGGGTAGGGCTGAGGTGCTCAAACACTTCTCTGGGGGGTGAAATTGCAGCTACAGCACAGGAACCAAGAGGTGAGGTCTCCCATCCATCACGGGGTGGCAGATGGCAAAGCCATGCCAGGAGGTGCTTTCCTGCCTGGGCATGTCCAGGCACAATCAAACACGATGAAGAGGGCATTTAACAACCATTCTAAGGCAGTCATCCTCTGACTGGCCTCCTGCCAGAGATATTTTGGCCAGTCACCCACAGAGAGCATTCATCTGATGTTGACCCATGGCTTTGTTTTGCATCGTGGTTTGTGCGTGTGTACTTCTGGTTTTGAACACTTGGATTATTTGCCAATCAGTTTGAGGTGCCTGTCTGTGAACAGTTTACTTCTGAAGCCACTGGGCCAAGAGAAAATGAGCCTGACTTGTCCTAGACCACTCAGGTAAAAGGCACTGCCAGGATGGTGAAGGAAGATGGAGCTAAAAGAGAAGGCAAAAAGAAATTTGTCCGTGAAGAAATGTGGAGAAATTTGTCCAGTGGAGAAACATCTTTTATGTAATTCAAAATCTTTTGTATTCCCTTGAAAAACTAACAGCATCACTGTAAAAAAAAAATATTAATAAGGGCAGAGCTGATTCATGAGTCAGTGACAAATCCACCAACCGTTTGTCACTGATCTATTGCTAAGTGAAGTTTTCACAGGGTGATTTTTTCAGTGTGACACTGGAACATGAAACAGCTGACCCCAATGAAAGGTTCCCCAAATGCAGTGCTGTCTTGAGCTTTGCCTCTTTGAAGAGAAAGCAGATTTATTTGGGGTTATTGCCATGTCAAAGGAAATTAGTTCAGTCATGCTGTTTCCTTATTGGTACCTCCTACTGTTTGCAGTTGCTGGGAATCACTAAAAACACTCTAGATCTGCTTTTAGTTGATACAGATAGTGTTTTATTTCAGGAGAATGAGGCCTGTTTTTTTTAGGAAGCATTATTTAAACATCTGCTCAAGAAGCTGTCTCCTGTCCAAAATGTCTTGCCCTATTTCTGAGTCTTTCTTTCTCTTCTCCACGGGTGAACTGTGGTAAGACACAGCTCTAAAAACCTCAGGAGCTCTCTGGGATGATAAAGGGAAGTGGAGCTGCGGCATACTCAGAAAGACAACTTTGCCTTTTAATTTGTAGCAGTAACAGCACCTCAGCAGCAGTTCCATGTGACAAAAATTCTAATGCTGCCTGCCCTGAGAAAATCTTCCCCTGTCAGTGACAATCTCTGAAAGACACTGGTCATTTTGATTTTGGCTTGGGTAAAGCCTGAAGCTGAGCTGTGGATAAAAGCAGTGGTCAGGTAGAGATGACAGGGAGAGTTTTTTATTTGGCCTTGGGATTTTTTAGATTTCTTGGCCCAGTTTCATATAGCTGATGCAACCTGTTTTTTTTTTTTTTTTAAATTTATTTAGGGAGTACTGACAAAAATCACATCCAGGGAGTGAACTGTGCAGTTCCTCACCTGTCCTGAGGAGAGAATTCACAGGTCTGAAGTGACCCCTCCACTCTGTGTGTTTCATGTGCAGCTGAGAGGGTGAGATGAAATAAAAGCCCAAGCCATGCTACCTTAAGCTCACTTAAAACACCCAACTTTGATGTTCACCTAATCCAGCTCTGATACTTGGGATGAGCACTTTGGGTGGAATTTTAGTGAGGCTGGGGCTTGGATAAATGCCAATTTGCTAATCCTCTGCCTGATGAAGACTGAGGAAAACAACTGGAAGATTTGGCAGAAATTATATCAGCATCCCTGATTGAGAGTGTGTGCACCTGCCACTTGCTGCTCAAGTCTGTAACTCAGGTCTTTCTAAATTTACACCTGCTCCTTTTTTCATGTTTAGTTAAAAGTTGTTGACAAGACTGTGTTTTATTATCTGTGCATCTATTTCTTTTCCCGAATGTGGGATGTCAGGGCTCAGCATGAGGCTGTTTGGAACTTCAGCTGCTCTGGATGTGAAGAGAAACGCTGGCATGACCTGCCACCAGACCCAGATGCTCTGGGAAGGGGAAAAAGTGATTTGAGCATGAGCGTGAACATGGGTGCTGAAAATATGGTCATTTTGGGATGGGAAGGGGCCTTGCTCACCTACTGAAATAGGTTTTGTACAGGTTTCAGATGCTTCTATCCTTCTGAAGAGGAACTAACCCAGGAACTGTGGCATAAATCTCTGTGAGAATGGATCCTGTGGAATAGCTGCAACAAGACAGACTAAAATATATTACAACAAAACCAGATGCTGAGGGGAGTTAGCTGGGTATAGACTGTCCTTCCTTCTCTATTCTCTCTTTCCCTCCTCCCCACTCCTCACATTTTATTCTTTAACATGCACAGATTCAGAAGAATAACTGAGATAACAGCTCTGCATGTTGTTCATCCAGCTTGGAGAGAAGGTCGAGGTAATTTCAGCTAATTACAGAGGGCAAAACTGATCCCCAGTTCCCTCTGGTAAGGTATTAATAAAGCTTTCACATGAAGATAAGATCTTTCATAAGATCCTTCATAATGTTATCTCTTAGAACGATCTCCATAACAATATATATAGTATTAGAGAGTTATATATAGTTGTACTTGCATTTTTAATGACTTGGATACTCATAGAAAAAAAGAAAGTGCTAGGCAGACGACAGAAGGGCTGGAGAACAAACTGCAAGGAGGCTTTAATGAATTAGAAATCGAAAATTATGGTTAGAAAATCAGAGGGTATGGAAGAGTTTCCATAAATTCTCAGGTTATTATGTACATTGCTCTAGGATTTTGTGTAAAAAACCTTTCAGCAGCAGAGTATCACTGTAGGACTATCTCTAGAGCTGCCTCCTGGCAGGAAGATGCTGATATTTGGAGGATGCTGGAGGCATGAAAACGTCGTCTGGCTCCTCCAGAACATGCTGGTCTGCTGCCCTTCTGCCAACAGGAGCATGGAAATGGAGTAGGAAGTGTCCCCCTGCTGCCCCCATTTGTCACCCCATACTCAAACCCCAAGATCACAAACTTTGAAAGCGTGAGATCCATAATTCAGTGCATTCCTGCTTGCTTTGGAGAAGGACTCCAACTCTTTTTGCCTCAGAGAAGATGAGGTTAATGTGGCATCATGTGGCATCCTCTAAGTCACACTTGGTCTGTGTGAAGAAAGTATGGGAAAAAACTACGTTGGAAAAAAGCAGGAACAGGGTTAAGTCTCCTTGGCAAGTGAACTACCCCAAGACAGGATAACTGGGATCAATCAATTCTTTAATATTTTTCAGGTAACTCATAGAACCCAGCTCTCTCTCTGTTGGATATAGAACAAGTGCAGGAGTCAATTGTCTCCTCCTCTGCCTCTCCTGAGAGAACCCAGCCCGTCAGTCCCCCTGGGCCACTGCAGGGTGGGTGTCAGGGCACTTTTCTTCAGGTGTTTCCCAACGTGGCTCTCCACTTATTCCCCTTGAATCCCATTTTGCAGTACCTAACACTTCCATATGACCCACCAGGATACTGGGTACTACATGAAGTTGTGAGTTCCAAAATCATGAGACCACTTGAAACTTGGCTTTTGCAGTATGGACAATTTCAGTGCCTGGATCCCTTGGTGGATTAGCCCCTGCCTTCTGTGGGCTTCAGTTCTCCCTTGATACAGGAATAACCACACACTCCAAAATCACAGGGATGCTCTGGAAGATCAGTGCACAAAAGGTTGTCAAGGGTTCTGAGGAGGGAGGAGAAGCAGCTCTAAGGTGAGTCCTGACAAGGAGTCTGGATCACATTACTTCATATAATTAAAAAAGAAAAGATCCTGTGCATGATTATCCTGTTTTAGCATTGGTACATTCCCAAACATTCACTACTGATCCTCATGAAAGCTTTTGCAGTAGAATTTCCCAGTTAGGCAGTTCTCTCAGGCACAGGGTGGGATTCCTGGGGGGTCCTGTGCAGGGCCAGGAGCTGGACTTGGTGATCCCAATGGGTCCCTTCCAACTCAGCTCATTCTGTGCTTCTGTCAACCAGGAAGCCAACAGCAAAATTATTTAATACAACAACCAATAACAAACCCATCTTTTTTTACCCTCTGCTGGTTTAAGAAGCCATTTTGATAATTTCAAATCAACGAGAGAATATTTGTTTCACAACTGATCATTATTTCTTTTTGAGGAGGGTATATTTAATATACCAAGGAAAATGTTTCTGGGCACAAAACTCCTGCTATCCATCCTATAATAAAGAAAATGGCACAGTTCTACAGAATTCTTGCTGATATTTTTGTTCATTTAATTTATGTAACAAGTGAGAGGAAGCCAAGCCCATGTTTAGAATCTTGCAAATAATTAATTCAGTGTTTCTGCGGTTTGCCTTAATTTGAAAATTGATGGGTTTTTTTCCTTTTCTTCTTTTTTTCCAACAGTTCTTTAGCAGGTATTGTGAAGTGTTGCATTTGCTTGCAGGGCTACTAATAATTCTCAGAAGATGACTCAAGTCAGGGAATTACACTTAATTAATTTATTGCCAATGAAAATAAACTTTTAATTACTGATTTGGGTATTGAGAAGAAAGAAGATGCTCAGCTAAACAAACACTTAGAGAAACATCTTTCTTCCCATTCCCAAGACCCAAGTTCAGCCCAGACACCTCTCCTTCCCCTTCCTGGTCTGCCCTCCACTTGTCACTGCCAATGTCTGCATCCTTACAGCTGCCCCAGTCCACACCTTGGACTTTGCTTCTGACATCTCCCTCCTTCTCCCACCTCACGGACCCAGAACTTGCTGCATTTTACTCGACATGAGCATGCTCTGACATATTTTTCCCCCCATAATGTGTCTGTTCTCCACTGCAGATATTCTCTCACTGTAAGACCTTACTCTCTGGCCATCCAAGTATCTGTGTACAGACCTGCCTCCTCTCAAAGTATAACCCAGAAGATAATTTTCCTTTCCAGCACAAAAAGTAAAGCAATAAATATTTTATGTATTTTAAACACTTTGGTAGCTTTGCATCTTCTATTTTGTCTTATTCATCAGTTCAAGTGCTCATGTACTACCTCATCCATCTTTTTTTTATTATTTATTTTTGTTGCTGCGGCTTTATTGAGGAGTTCTATGCCTTTATCACAGACCCTTCTTCAGGTCCCCATAAAACCACTTCAGCTTTTCTTTCATACAGCCTCTTTATGGTGCTTCTGGGTTGGTGGTGGGACAGGAGGATCTTGAAGGCCTCTTCCAACTTTGATGATTCTGTGGTTCTGCATCTCATGAAGTTCCCAGTTCCTCAAAAACTGACCACTTTCAAGGCCAGTTTCCACCCTGTTGTTAGTGTGATTGCACTTCCCTTCGAGGGAAAATAATTTTTAACATCTTTTCACCTTGACCTGCTGCTCATCTGTGTGAGCACCTAAGGAGATGTTTCACTTTTCCCATGTAGAGGATGAGCTAAATATTTATAGGATCCATGTCTAGGGTCTGAGGCTTGGATCTCAAGCTAAACTAATGCTCCAATCTAGGAGAAAATACTTCATTCCAGAGAGCTCCAACACCCTCTCTTTGACTTATACACGAGTGGCAAATCAGGCTATTCCATTCACTGCAAGACTTGAAACTCAGCAAGGATATTTCAAGCAAGAAAGGTCAATAGCCAGAATAAATTACAAACAATATATACAATTTTGTGTAACTGATCAGAAGTCCTAAGAAACAAGTAAAGATAGCTTTACACATGATCCAGCCTAACAGTTCTCCCCGCTGGTCCTTCCAGAGTGCCGCCTAGGATGTGCTGCTGGATGACCGATACTGTCACATCACAGCACAGCTCCTGTTTCTTTAGGTCTCGCTTTCCCCCGCGCTGTGCGGACCTGGTGGTGCTTTAAGGCTGCGGAGGGCTGGGGTTAGCGCTGGTCCCTCCGCCGCGCCGGGAGCAGGGGAGGTGAGCAGCGGGCTCAGAGCGCTCCGAGCTGCCGGAGAGCGAGGCGAGCGCGGAGAGCAGAGCCAGAGGCAGGCACGAAGCAGGCGAGGAGAGGGAGGAAGATGTGCCCGCCTGCCCGCCCGCCTGCCGCCGGGCCGAGGGGAGCCGTGTGAGGAGCAGCAGGAGCAAGAAGAGGAGGAGGAGGAGGAGGCGTGCGAGGAGCCGGCTC
>VWZT01006076.1:255046-266319 GCA_013397055.1 Pachycephala philippinensis | reverse complement strand
CTGGCTGCGGGAGCCGCCAGGAGAAGGGCGGGCGAGCTCCGCGATGGCTCAGAGTCGCTCACCCCGCGAAGGGACAGCCCGCAGCCGAGCGGCTTTTTCTGCGAACCTCAGAGCATCCTTCGCGGGGGGAGGCACGAAGGACATCTTCTTCTTCCCCTGCCGTCCTCCCGGCCCCTCTCATTTGGCCAAAGGACGTGTTCTGAAACGGGAGAAATAGCTACCCCTGTGTCATTTGCCACCCTGCATAGGAAAGAAAACTGATCTATGTGGTATTTGGAAGATCTTAGTTTGCGTTGTGTGTTCTGAGAAGGTTATCTGTGGTAGCTGTATCTGGTTTTTCTGCTGGGTTCTAACACTTTCCTGTTAATCTTCAGAGAAACATCTCTTCCAAGAAGCTGAATTTAGAAATAGGTTTAAATTATATGTATTGCACTAGTGGAAGGGCATTGGGTACAAGAAATGATTGAGGCAGACTTCCAATGCACAGAGAAAAATTCTGTCATGATTAGGAAGTATTGACTTGTTGAGAACTCATTTTTTAATATTAACTACTGAAGACAAATGAGATCTCACCACTCCCTGCCCCCGTCACCCCTCCCTCATCTTGTAAAGGTTTTTTAGGGGGATCTGATTATTCCTGATGTGAGAAGTCTGTGACACTCGAGCTGGACGTGTACACGTAGGCATTTTGCCATTTTCCCACAAAGCTTTGCCAGCTCCCATCAGTCATGACCTGAAACAGCTGCTGATCACTTTTGCAAATTCCGAGGGCAGAGATTTGTCTGTGCCATGGTCTATGATAATTATCTGTTAGGGCTTAAAGTGAGATCACCAGACTTCTTTTCCTGTGTGTCTGGAAGAACACCTAAATACAGAAAAACAATTAGAAAATCACTCCTTCCAGTGAAGTCCTTTATATGTGTATTAAAACTAACTGAAAAACAGAAGTTTAATTAAATGTCCAATGACAAAAGCTAACCTGCTATACTTTCAGTTCTAAACTGACAGGAGTCCCAAATTTCACATGATAAAAAGATGAAATTACTATGGTTCTCTATTCTGAAACAATTGTTATTGTCATTTGAACATGCTAGTTAAGAAACTGTATTGACATTTTGAACTCATACAGCAGAACATTTCAAATGTACTGAATTCAGCTTTTTCCAAAAAGGAGGCATTATACCAATTAACATTTTGTTCAACCTTAAACTTCTACTTAAATATGAAAGTTATTACAGTTCAGCAATTCAGTGCCTCAGCATCTAGCACATTCTGAGAGTTTTTTTCTTTAAATAAACCTATTTTGATAGAATGTCTTCTTGATTAATTTATTGACTTGTAACTAATTAAGCATAGCTTTATTTTTCGTATCCACGTTTTGGAAAATAGCAGGGAGACCAAAATAGTAAGAAGTTATTCTCTCCACATTGCCGTGCAGGAAAGACAGGAGATGTTATGCAAGACAGGTGCATCTTTTTAAGATTTCTGGCTTAACCTTCAGCTAAAAAATGCTTTAAGCTCATTGTGTTGTGGTCATATCATTTCAAAGGAGGAGACAGGAGAAACAGACAGGAGCCAGATATGCAGGAGAGTGATGGGAGCAGGGAGGGATTCTGTGTGAGAGGAATGTCAGGTGGGCAGAGAGGAAACAGCCTGCTTGGGGAAGAGGTGAATCAGCAAGGATGTGATGAGTGTGGATAGAACAGGATGTGTGGAACGTGCAGCCCTGATTGCTCTGGAGACAAACATTGGCTCTCTGTGCCAGGTGCCACGTGCCAAAATCCTTCCCTGCACACGACTGTGGCCTGCACCCACCCACCTCTGTGTGCCGAGGCGTGGGGAGCCACGGGGGGGTTTGCTTGGGCTGTGGTTTCAGGAGAACTATTCCAGAATAGTGGAGGAAATGCATTTTCAACCTACTTCCCTCTCCACTAAACTGCAGTCCTTTGCAGGGAAGGCTGGAAAGCTCTTTTTGCTTGCCCATTTTTTCTCTTGCACAGATGATATTGACTCTGTTTACTCAGTAAACTTTATGAGCACTTCAGCTCGGAGAAAACCCAACTGTGGTAACTGTTAGGAAATGCAGGCTTTTTAAATGAACCACCATTCCCTAAAAATAGGTGTTGGTGGTTGAGACCACTTTCGACAGGTGTCTATACTTAAAAAAAAACAATGGAAAAACCCAACCAAACCCAAAAAACAGTCCCCAAGGAAATGAACAAGGAGTACCACAGCACCAGTTTGTGTGGGACCAGATCAGCTTCTCTGTGGAGAATGGAATCAGTGGTTTTGCTGCAGATCCATGAGGCTGACCTTGGCAGGTCTAGACCAGCCCTGCTGCCCAAAGCAGGGTCAACTACTACAGCAGTAGCTCAGGGCTCTTTCCTGTCAAATTTTGAATAACTCCAAGGAGGGACACTCTTTAGGATACTTCTGCCAGTGTTTTTTACCCTCACTGAAAAAGTAAATGCATTATTTATATATATACATAAAGTCGTATCTTTAAATGGAGCTGCTTGGTTTCTGTTTGTGTCTTTTGCCTTTTGTCTGCCCACTGAATACCACTGAGAAGAGTCAGGCTACAGCTTCTTTACACCATCCCATCCACTATTTTTACTCATTACTAAGGTCCTCTTGAGCCTTCTCCAGTCTAAATAGTCATAGCTCTCTCAGTCTTTCCTCGTGGATCAGATTCTGCAAGTCCATAACCATTTTTGTGGTTCCTTCACTAGACCCACTCCAGTGTGTCTGAGTTTTCCTTGGTCTGAGGAGGTCAGAACTGGTACACACTACCCCAGATGTGTTGTCACCGGCTGATGACATGAAAATTTTGGTTTTTTTCCTTTAATGCCAATTCCATGCACTGCTGTCACTCATGCTTTCGTTTTAATCTGAAACCCTTCACAGGGCAGGATATCCCATTGTTTCTCTCTCACATTATTCTCCTGTACTGCTAAGGTCCTCCACAACACAGCCCTACCAAACTTCTCCCACAAAGTACTGGGAGTTATTTTCCATCTCCAGCCAGCATGTGAAACTCCACTTGTTTGCCAGACATACAGTCAAGTGCTTTTTTGCTCTCACAGAACAATTTCCTCCCCAAAAACCAAGATCTCCATTAGCTGCCTTCACATCCTGCCTGTGGGCTTGCTGCTATTTAAAACCTCAGCAACAGTTGGCTGCTCTGGACATTGCTCATCTCGCTTAATTTAAAGTGTTTATGGTGCAATTCACTGGAGCTTCCCCACATAACGCTTGGAGAGAGAGGAATGGGAACTTCCAAGGTGTGATTTCTGTTCTACCTTGGCCAGTCATTTTACGGTGGGAGGAATCATCTCTCAAATGTGCTTTCTTCTCTCTTTTGACTATTAGAGGAGACCAAAATAGATGGATGAAAGAAAGAGATAAGTGTCTGCTTTATAACCTTTTGTGTTTCCCTGCATGACTTGGTGACTTGAAAGGCACAGAGAATGTATCCGTCTTATCTGTGAACAATTTCCATTGGTAAAACTTATGTTCTGTGCTTAAAAGTAAATGCAAATGTGGTTTCCTTCATAGTCTTTTGTTTCCTTTGCCTGTAAATAATGATAAGTTATAGAAAATGCGATATGAAGTAAAAATTATTTGTGCAGTGGTCTGTAAGCACAGTTTGCTGGTGCTAATGGCTATAAAGTATGGACAGGCAAGAAAGGGTTACCAGATGAGGGGGAATCACAAATAATTTTTGTGGTAAACTGAAAACGTTGAGTTGCACCAGGCAGGAGGCAGAGCAGCACAGGGCTTTGCAGCTGGAACCAGCAGCTGGGTTGGGTGGAAGCTGCAGCGTGGGGCAAGGCCAGGAGGAGCTGGGTTGGTGGTAAATTGTCCTTGCAGAGAGAGGCCTGGGGTCAGCCTTCAGTAAAGTCTTTCCAGCATCTGTGGTCCAGCCCCATTAGTTGTCAGGAGTTTTTATTTTTGTTTGTTCCATCCTCTCAGACTGGTCCTTCTTCACCACAACAAGTGAAGGCTGAAAGCTTTTAGGCTCTTGCCTAAAACTTTTTTTGAATGTCTCCTCTGATGCCATGCCCTCAAATATTTATGTTCTCACAGAACAGAGACAAGAACTTTAGATGGACACAGAGGCTGCACTTGTTGCACAGAATGCTATGAAGGGAAACATCTCCCCCATGCTGTGTTTCTGAGACAAAGGATGGAGCCTCACTGACACAGATGTGTGAACGGGGCAGGTCTGGTTTCACTCTGTGCTCCTCAGGCTTGGGGCAGGCTGTCTGGAGAACCTACAGCAGCCTGCTCCTGCTCCTGCTGCATTATCCATGACAACAAGTTGGCAAAGGAAACATTTCTCACCGTTCTCCCTGCTGCAACCTCCTGGAGGAGCCAACAGGAGCTCGTGGTGCAGGACACACTTGTGGCCAAACCTTCTCATGAAATCCAGACCCTCAACTCAACGGAAGCAGGGGGAAAAGCAGATGGGAGGGCTCCTGTGGCCCCACACGAGCAAACACAATTTAAATCCCATTTTATCTCCCCCTCCCGTGGTAGGCTGTTGCTTGGCAACCCTGCATCCTTGCTCCACTGCTGCTCTGAGGTCCTGCTGCTCCCCTGCGGCCCCTCCTTTGCACCGGGCTTGGGATGAGCCGTGCTCACACGTGCTCCCAGCAGCCTGCAGGCAGAGATATCGTCTTCATCAGTGCCTGGAAGCAGGTGGGAGTCAGGAAGATGAACATATGGAGGACGATGTGCATTGCCTGAGGCATGGAGAGCTCTGCTCTTCCTGATGCTTTCCTTGTATTGACCCTGGCCAGGGGGGGTATTGGCTCCCAGTAGTTCAATTCTTGTTTTGTTTATGTGGTTGCTACTCCTTGCGAGCCACTGGCATCCAGAGCAGGTAATAGAAATCAGTATTTGGCTCGGGACCAGGGATAACCTTCTTCCCACATAATTACAGTCCTTAATGGATTGCACTGTAACAATTATTAAAGAGAGGTCTGCAGAGCTTTGAAACCACCATTAGTTTGTTTTTTTTTTTTTAAACCCTGTAGAAACTGTGATATTCCTTCAAATTTCCTTTTTTCCTACCAGTTCTTTTCAATGAGAAGCAGTGGTGTGTACATAGACATGCCTGCCTCCAAACCCAGAGGAGTCCTAGATCTCTTGCTAAAAGGCTCTGACTCCTAACCCAAATAATGGAAAATCAGATTTAGAAATGAAACAGTCCTCTTGACTCATCCCTTTCACGCTGCAAGGTTATGCTATGTACAGTGTGGCACAGCTGTTCCTATGATTTCAGTGTCTGTAATTCATTCCATCCTGTCTGTAATGCATTCCATCCTGTCTTGGCATTACAATCGTTTAACGCCGTGGTCTTTAACACCTTGTCTTTAGCACACATCAGACACACAAAGGGGTTCAGCTCCTCTTTATTGGGAGGCTTTCAGTGGATATCTCCGGTGCCATAATGCTGGGGTGTCACGTTATGCTAATTCCTCCTGTGAGAACCACTTAGCACCGAGAGAAGCCTCTCTGCCCTTCTTCAAGCCCACGTTTTCACCAAAGACATCAAGGCTGAAGTGTTGTGTGCTAAGTGTTGTGCAGCCTTCCTCTTCAGCTATTTTACATGGCCCCCTCCTCCCCTACCCTATTTCCTATGTTAGGAACAAACTTGTCTGTATGAAGATGTGAAAATCGAAAAAATAAAATATATTTCTCCTGGTTTCTCCCCTCTGAAATGAAATATTTTTCCTTTAGCTGACAGCCCTTTAAGCGGCAGTAATTCTACCTTCTCTGTTTGTTTGCAAGGTGCAATGCAAAGAGAAGTCTACAGCACAAAAAAAAAAAAAAAAATCACTACCCTATGTTTTGATGATGTTGCTTGAAATAGAAAAATCTGGTATTCTCTCAAGAAAACATGAATCATACACGGGGCTTTAAAATCCTTCCCACAGAATGGATTTTTCCATGCCTTACTCTAGCACGGATTTCTAAGAAACATCTTTGTCAGCTGCTCCCCTCCTTCTCTCTAACAACTTTTGAACCTGTTGTCCAGTCTCAATCCATTTGTTTGCTCGGTTTAAGTAGAATATAATTAATTCATTGCTTTCATATGTGTATATGAGTATAAACACTCACCTGGGCAGAGGAGAAGGAGAGACTAATCCCACTCCAAGTCGTTGAAAAAATTGGAAAAATTCATAGACATCTGACTGAGCTCTTCAGTCTTCTGACCAAATATCCAGAGGAAATTCCTTTTCCCACTGACCCTGTGCTCACAGAACCACCTAATGGGGAAAGCTGGCTTGTTCACATCTCCCAGATGCTGCTGGAACCCCAGGAACGAGCTGCACGAGAAAAGAGTAACTTCAGGCAGGGGAAAAAAAAATAATCCCCATTTTCTGCTTTAAAGCTCAGTGTGTATTAAGCCATCCAGAGTGTTTTGAAAGCTGCTGCTTTAATTCATGAGCATATCAAGAGTGAATGGCTAATTGTGTGTGTACTGTAAGAACAGGTCATGCGAGAGAGCACATTTTTTTGCCAGATAACAATATTCCTGCACATTATCAGCTTGGAGCAGTCAATGGCTTCAAACGAAGCAACTTGTACTTATTCCCTTGCATTTTTGGGGTGGAATAGATAGGTATCAGCAGCATGGATGCTTTCACAAGTGGTCGCGTGCAGATGTTTTAAGATTTTGTTTCTCCATCCTTGAGCATTCCCAGATGCACGGTAACAAACAGAGCTTTTCCACTGGTATCTTCTCGATGGTACTTACAGAACTAGAAATTCTTTTTCAGTTCTTAAGTGTCTCATGGAAAATATTTAATTTTTGCAGCTTGCCCTGATAAAAAATGGCTGACTGTGAGCTTATAGATATGAGCATTAAGCTTGGTAGCCAGTGAATATCAGAAGGTTTAGCGATTGGTTTTGACAAGCATTCAACATTTATCTGAATCTTTCCAGGATCAAATCGGGCATGAAGTCTTCTGAGGAAAACCTGTTCTTGCAAGGCTTTTTGATTCTCCTCTTCCCAGACTGATGGAACCTACTAAAAAGCTTTCCTACTTCGGCTCCTCTTCCCTTCTTAACCCCTGGTCCCTTTATCCCTCTGAGTTTATCTCCCTTTATTACGGGTGCAGTGACAAAGCTTTAGTTTACCTGAAAATTTGGAGAAAAGTGGTTCAAACTTGTCATCTTTAAAACAGATATGAATCAGGGAGAAGATGGAGAATATTTCACAGTTTGTTTCAAGACTGAGATTTGAAAGATTTGGACTGTATTTCAGCCAAATAGTCAAAAATTCTTTCCATATTTTCATTAGAAAAGGAAAAAAAAATTGCTTTCTGAGCTATTCCGGGTTTTGTTTCTTTATTGTTATTATCTCAAGGGGCTATGCTGCTTCCTTTGGTTTTGTTTTTAAACTGGCTGGGACTACAACTCCTTTCTTAGTAGAACTGAAAACATTTCTGAATCTTATTAAAATGAAAATCATGACTAAATGCAGAAGTGAGTTTGCTTAGTTATAGCCCTCTGTGGTTATCTTTACCTAGTCTACAAGATAATAACTCATATTTTTCCTTTCAAATTACTACGCTGAAAGAAAATAGTCAAGAAAACTCCAGTCAGGGAAAGAGGTCAAAAATGAGGAGGGACAGAATGATTCAGAAACTGAGGGATGACTGAGCCAAAGTGTCCCCTCTCCCAGAAACTGGGCTGATCAGTCATTTAGATTCTGATTTCAGGCATGTTCATTTTTTATTGTTTCTTTCCCCCAGGTCTTCTGGCTGTTGAGAACTTCCTCTCTCACCACGCTTTCCCTTCACTTCCTCTCTACTTCCCTCCCATTCTTTCTTCCTTCAGGTGCTTTTAAAACCACTTTCAAAGCTGAAATTGCAAATGAGTTTTTTTGCATTCTGAATGACAATGAGGGGCTCTGTTTGAATAGCTGAATGCTTCAATGGCAGATATTTGACTGAGTTCCCTAAAGCCCAAAGCCTATGAAACCATCCACGATCTGAATAGAACCAATTACTGCTGCTGCTCCCAGCCCAGTCTCCCCTTGGAAGATTCTTTTGGTTTTTTTTTTTTTTTAAGGTCCCAATCAATGCAGACCCATTGTAGACAGGCCATTTTATCTTCTGCTTTGAAGAAAGAATTTCCCTGCAAGATTGGCTGTAGGAGCTATCCACCAGATACATCACCTTCCAACGTGGGGATGTGGAAACATTCAGCCTCTTGGATCCTTGTAACCTACTTCATTTTCACAAAGGCATCTTTCCACGGGGCAGCTCTTCCTCGGTGTGTTGGTGTGCTGTGGTCATTCCTTGTGTGTCTGCTCACTTCATATGAGAATATGATGCAGGTGCATTGCAAAATTGGGGTGCAGACCTCACCTTTTAACCCTTCCCGTGGTTTTCAGCTGAGATATCTCAACTGCAGGCTGATGGCTGGGTGGGATGTTGGCAGACTGATCATGCTGGAGATGTTTCTGCATGTTCTTCATGCTGGTGGCTCAGGGGAGAACTGGAATGTGTGTGGACAGAACTGTCAGAAAGAATGTTGGTGTTCTGGAAATCCCATTGGGACCACATGGCTCAAATGCTTTAGGGTTTCAGTGAGGTCCTAATATAAAACCTTCCTCTTGTGACCTGAAGTTCTGCCTGAGTTGTATTTAGGGTGATCATCAGCTGATGGGAACTGCTGCCATATCTCTGTTATCTTCAAGAGATCTTCCCCACCAAGCTGTGTGGTAGCTGCAGAAAGCAAGGATGGTCAACCTGATACAGTCAACCAGTAACAGATCTAAACCCAGATTTAAGACTATTTAAGAATTTAAGACTATTTTAACATTTTTGATCCTTACAACTACATTCTACATTAATAACTTCAAAAGCTTTTTTTTTTTTTTTTTTTTTTTTTTGTTTCTTTTTTTTTTGTTTCAGAGAAGATAGAGTTGTATGCAAAGTCTAATTGATATACTTTGCTGGAAAATTGTTGAATTTGTTTTAGGAAGACCTAAATAATTTCCAGCCACTTAATCTAGGACATTCTATTTTAATCAAACAAACAATGACAAAATAAATGGGGATTCTCCTTGGTTCATGACCTTGAGTAGTCTTGATTGCAGCTGAAGCCTGATCATGCTTGATTTTCCAGACTTGAAAAGTAGCATCCTGACTGATTTCATGTACTTTGTGTGGAAGTTATCATCCAGCCTTCTTTCTCCACTTTGACAGATTGTTGAATCTAGGTTTCAGTCAAGCCATTCCCTGAGCAGCAGGACCAGTGAACCCTGCTTTCATGCAAAACTGCATCCTGCCTTCCTCATCCCCTCCTTAAACCCAGCTCCGGACAAGGATTGTGCTGCTCAGTTTGCTGGATTCTACTAAAAAATGTCATATACCTACTGGAAGTTGGTCCCTTTGCCTTCTAGTGCCACTGAAGAACAAATTAAAGATTTACTCTTTCAGTTTGCAGCTGCTGTGGTTGTTTTAAATGAACTGAAATGCACAGAAACTTGTTTGGGACAGCTCTACAGGAAGCTGAAATTTGCCAAGGGTTACCAGAGTTAGGTAGATGAGTAAAGGAGGTAGAAAGGTATAAGAAGGAGGTTTGTTTATTTTATGTCGTAGAACATTGTGTCTCCTAAGCCCCAAACATGTTTTGGGCTTCAGAAGAGGAAACAGCAATTCTGAGAGAGCTGCCTGAACAAATCTGTCATGAACTTCTCCCAAATGCTCTCAAATCTATACTTAAACATTTCTGCTAGTCACCAGCTCTCTTCTAAACAGACAGATTAAAGTATTGTTATTTTTAACAGAACTTCACTCCCAATAAAACCAAATTTCTTTTTCTTTTCTTTCTTTTTTTTCTTTTTTAATTCTCTGCCAAGACATTTGCACTTCTCTCTTTAATTTTTGTTTAACAGCATCAGATTCTATTTTCCACTGAAGAGCTTTCCTCGTTGCCCACATCTTTTTTGTTAAATGCAGCCACGACTCCCTGCCCAATATTGGTCTCATCTCTCCTGCTTTCCCTTCAAGGCTTCAGTCTCCCCTGGCTGATAGCCCAGCCCAAATGGGATGCAGGGAGCTGAGCTCTCTCCTGATGGCTTCCACTGTCCCTCAGTTTGGTTTTCTCAAGGATTAGAAAGAAGGGCCTTATACAATGCCTCAGGGATGTGTTCTGATCTGTCCTCTGTGGCTTCAGAGACATCTCCAGACAGAGCTCCTTCCCTGCACAGTTCTGCTGCTGAGCTTTCTGCAGATGTCCATCCCGATGTCTTTCTGGGGGACATCCTTCCTTGGATCTCATTGCAGTGCACAAGGCAGGGTGCTGGCAGCAGGGCAATGTCTGCGGCTGTAAAGCATTTCCTTAAAAAAATACCGTCCCCCAAATGTGAAGTCATCCTGTTGGTAACACACTGGGGACTCTGCAGGTTGAGATTCCTTATTGCTTTGTTGTGTTTGCTTTTCATCTTACAGCTTAAATCCAGAGTTGCCCTAATGCTGTTATGTATTTCACAATATTGATTTTTTCAGCTGTCTTCATTTAATATTTTCCCTCTTTTTTCTCTTTTTTCCTTTTCCCTTTTAGACCAACCTTCACATCACAGATGTGAAAAAAGAATAGGCGCAGAAATTGCTTTTAGTTAGAGAGACTGTAATTTACTCTTTCACTACAGGGGGAAAAAAATTGTCTCTCCACAGAAAGAGACGCAGATGAAAGGCCAAATAGTATCTGGACCTGTGTAAGCACTGCAAGATGTGTATGTGCGCGTGTTTATGTATTTTCCTTCAGCGGTGCACAGAATCCCAGTCAATTATTTGATGCACTCGCCTGTCTGGGCTGTGACCTTCTAGAAGGGCCCCCTCCTCCAGTCCCCCCACACGACTTGTCAACACATTAGTCATATACAACTCAGCTGATGCCAAACGGCCGCAGTTCAGCCAACTATTGAGAGGCAGGAAATTCTGCTGCCTTCTTCTATTGGTCTTGGGTTTTTCCACTGTGCGGACCTGGTGGTGCTTTAAGACTGCGGAGGGCTGGGGTTAGCGCTGGTCCCTCCGCCGCGCCGGGAGCAGGGGAGGTGAGCAGCGGGCTCAGAGCGCTCCGAGCTGCCGGAGAGCGAGGCGAGCGCGGAGAGCAGAGCCAGAGGCAGGCAAGAAGCAGGCGAGGAGAGGGAGGAAGATGTGCCCGCCTGCCCGCCCGCCTGCCGCCGGGCCGAGGGGAGCCGTGTGAGGAGCAGCAGGAGCAAGAAGAGGAGGAGGAGGAGGAGG
>VWZT01006076.1:238783-254837 GCA_013397055.1 Pachycephala philippinensis | reverse complement strand
CCTTGTCCCCTTCCTTCCCCTCCTGCCGGCCGGGAAGGGGAGCGGGTCGCGGTGGTGGCTTTTGTGCCGGGAGCGTCGCGCCGGCTGCGGGAGCCGCGGGCAGAGAGAAGGGCGAGGAGCGAGAGCTCCGCGATCGCTTAAAGTCGCTCACCTCGCAAAGTGACAGCCCGGAGCCCAGCCGCGTCCCTCCGTGCCTGCCTCCTCCGGAACGAGACGGTGCTTGCAGAGGCGAGGAGGCAGAGAGGCGCTTTTTCTTTCTTTCTCATCTGGAAAAGTACAGAATTTTTTTGCCAAGTGCCGTAGAAATCCGTCAGAGTACACGGGGATAATTTGAAGGGCTTTCATCCTAAGCGGTCGCATTGAGATATTGCTTCCTTTCGCGTTATTTTTTTTTTTTTTAAACCGTCCTCTGCTTTCACCTTGCGTTTTTTACATATATTTAAGAAGTAGTATTTTACATTTATTTCACTTTCATCATTTCTCCGTGAAGGTACCTGCTCTGAATTTTTTTTTTTCCTCACTCATTTATGTAAAAATATGCACGGATAAGCATTACATCATCTGGAAATGTTGAAGACTTTTAGTCAATTATAAAGTTAGGAAGGGGAAATTGGAGTGAGGGTAGAATAAGGGTAAACCTGTTATTCTTTAATTTTTTTTTTCCTTCTGCCAACTCTTTGATTGACAAACATTTATTGCAGTTTCTGTGCATTTTTAATAGTGGGTTGGGGTATTTTGGAACATTTAGATAGATGTGATTGAAAACCATGGCATGTGTAAAAATATGCTTAAATTGCTTAAGTTTTATTAAAAATGCACGTTTGGCATTGCAGTTTTAAGGACAGAAAACAAATTATGCTGGGGTGCCAGCTATTCTATTGCACTGCCTCCTCCTTCTCAGATCCGAGAACGTAACATTGCCTGTAATGCTTCCCATCCTGCCAGATAAATCAGATTAAACACATAATTCTAGAAATAGGCAAAGCAGGTAGAACGGGGAAAAGCGTTTCTTGTGTGGAATGAATGAGAGAGCAGCGCAGGGCAAAGTGTGAGGTTTTCCTGAAGGATGGAGATAATTGAACCTCTGGCAGAGGGTGAGGGATGAATGCTGGATGAGGGTGCCTTCACATCTTCTTAAGTAGACAGTGGATGAGAAAATGCATTGACAGGCATGGCTGGTCCAGCGTGAGGAGCTGGGGAGGTCAGAAATTAGGAGGTGAATCCTAAATGTGTGGATTTAGAGTGACCTTAAAAACATTTTCGTCTTCTGCGTGCCACAGAATGCAAAAGCATTGAAAACCCTTCAAAGCGTGAACTTGGAAATTTTTTTGCATTTCTTTTTGGCAGTAAGGGAAACTGCAACAAGTTTTAACATTAAGAAATTATCTATTTATTTATTTATTTTTGACAGGCAGCAGCACTGTGCCTTTCTCTCTAACCTCTCCAGCCAGATACCTTGGAGGGAGAGATTTGCTGTTAGTAGGACAGAAAGAATCAGCCTGGAAGTGTGCTCTGACTGGTGCTATCCATTTAAAACTAAATTTGCATAGAAATGAACGCTGTTTCTGTCCAGAAATCTTATTAAAAAAAAAAAAAAAAGAAAAAGCAGGTTTTTTTTTTCTACTCTACTGATGCTATAAATTGTATGTTCTAACCTAGTTAGTCCTCCTTGCAAGGGCTTTTTGAAGAACAGAATAATTTTTGCTTTATGAGGCCGGAATACCGTGAAAATCACTTTCATTTATTCCTTGATCTATGAAGTCAGTAGTAATTTCACTTTCAGTTTCCATGTGTTTTTGGATCACGGTCAAACCTGAATTTGTCTCCCAAAGAGTGAAGAGTGTGATGTGTACATGATAGATGCATCTGCATGGATTCTGTGCTGCCACACAGCAACATCTGCACGTTTGTGACTCCCGGGGGACTAAAATTAAATGTTTTTGTGTACAGTAATATTCTAAGGTGAAAGCTTTGTGAAAACATGTAGTGGGTGGTTCAATGACTCTTTGCAACTCAAAAAGTCTGTTTGTTTTTGACATCGTACTTGACGTCAAAATGCATATTTTTAAGGTCTTTTTAAGAGAAATCTTTAAAAAAATGGCACCTACCTTCATGTTAAGAGTGAATAAAATGGTTTTATGCACTGGTAACACTTATTAGGACTTATTAGGGCCATTTTATCAGAGTCAAGAGTCGGAGAATAATATTTCTAAAGGACTTCAGATTTTAATGCAGTGTCATATCAGATATGTATCTCTTTGAAGGAAATGACTGCATATATAAATAGATATGTCACGTACACATTTATTTTCATTATTCTATCTATAACTCCATCTGAACTCCATTGTGTGACAGGCAGGGTTCTTTTATGACTGTATCTGATGGGGGGGCAGGTTTCTGCTTGGCTTCTGCCATTGCCTTTTCTAACCCCCTATGGACCCACACCATGTTTCCTTAAAACACAAGCACAGGTATAAGTGGTTTTCCATCGTGTTACGTCCCATTCTGATTTTAACTTTAAAATGTGTAAGACTGTTCATGTTCGTGTTGGTTTTGAATTTTTTTTTTTTTTTCTGAGGGGAGAAATAGGTTAAAAATAAACCCAAAGGTTTAACTCTGCAGCTGTAGTCTTGGGCTTAATTTCTGTTGGAGATAATGGAAATCATCTGAATAGCAATAACAAGGTAGGCCCCCATATTTCCCTACAGTCACTCAGCACAAATACATTTTGTCAAATTAGATGTGAGCAGTGTCACTGGGAAGGCTTTATGTTTGTGAAATAGCTTCCTTCTGGGGACAATAAAATACTGACACGCTCTTTCATCCAATTAGTATTTCTGAAGCCTGAAACAAAACCTCCCCAAATACCTGGCTGAAGTTTATGTATTTCGTGAGGGCTTTAAACTCTCGTTGCTGTGAGTTCCTTAAGAATACAGGTAACTATTAACCACAAATGCATTGCAGCCCTGGAAAGTGCGTGGGATGATATAGACATCAGTGGGAGCTCTGCAGCTGAATTCACTACCTTGAAAGCCTGAGTCATGCAGTTCTAATCCTGAGCAATGCTTTCGAGTTGCCTTTCAGGGTTACTCTACCTGCACCACCTTCCCTCTTACTCTGCCTGAGGATTCCAGAAGTGAGCATTTCTAACGAGCAGCAAAAGTCTGCTGTAGCCTGGTCATAATTAATAATGGGGCATTTCGCTAATTACAGTGAGAGGAGGCAGGGGAGGCTCTGAGGGGAGAATGGCCTCCTTCAAAAATCCTTCCTCTCTTTTGTAATGACCGGGATCAATCTCGTTCAGATGCTGCTTTCAGAAATGAGGATCTCTCAGTATCACTCATTTCTCTGCTGTGGATTTGCTGAACCCATTTCCAGGCTTCTCTCTGGCTGCATTTCTTACATGCCCGTTGTCCACAGATGCTCTGCTGAAATCAATCGAACATCGGGAGGCACCAATACAGCACAGATGACACTAAAAATAAATTCCCATTAAAATGATTTCCTGTTTGAATCCTCTCCCTGCCGCCTATCTATCAATAAGGGTTTTAGCAGCGTTTTGGAAGATGTGGAAGGATCACACTGAACTGAGGGCAGGGGTTAGGCTGGAGGATGAGGAGCCAGAGAGACGGTGGTGCTGAGACTCTCCAAAGAAAAAATGGTGATTCTCAGTGCTGGGGATGCAACATCCAAGCAAAAGAGCAAACTGCTCTCTCTGTAGAAACATAGCTGAGATACCTGCACAGCTTGTGTGGAATTGTGTGACCAGATCCTCACCTTGGGAAGTTGGGTGGATGTGCAGGAAGCATTCAGCTCGGTGTTTGTGTGCGGATGGCACAGCACAGCTCAGGGTGGTTTTAATCCAGTGTTACCCGAGCTATGAATAGCTATTAATTAATCACCAAATGCCAAGGGGAGAAAAACTGTTATTGCTGGGCAGTCAGATGACATTGAGACATCTATATCTGTTCCAAAAGGTGTGTTTCTCCTGTGCTGGGGGTGTGCTGCTCCCCCAGGTGCTGGGGCTCTCTGCGGGGATTTCCTCCCGTGGCGTGGGCAGTGGCTGTGCTGGAGCTGGAGCCACAGGACACTAGTGGGCAGCAAACCACAGAATCTGTGTCTCTTCCGAAGCTGTGGGAGCACACAGAGAGAGCTCAAAGAGGCGTTTTGTCCGTGTTTTTCTATCAATGGTCACTAAAAACTGGTGGATGCCGCGTCTTCTTCCCGTAACGCTGGACAGCTGTGTGTGACAGTGAAGGTGTTTTTGGGAGTGGTTCGAAGAGAAGTTGTTTTCTGCAAATTGTAAAAAAAACCCTCTAAACCATGTTAAATAGGGCTTTATTGCAGCTTACAGATCTTCACCGTGATTTCATGCAACCACGGAATTGTTTAGGTCGGAAAAGACCTTTGAGTCCGACTGTTCCCCCGGCACTGCTGAGCCCAGCACTAACCCCTGTTCCCAGGACATCTGCAGGTCTTTTCAATACCTCCGGGGATGGGGACTCCCCCATGCCCTTGGACAGCCTGTTCTAAGGCTGGCAAACTCTTTCCATGAAGAAATTTTTCCTAATGTCCCATCTAAACCTACCTGGTGCAACCTGAGGCCGTTTCCTCTCATCCTGTCCCTTCTTACATCATGAAAAGACCCCAACCCCTACCTGGCTCCACCTTCCTCTCATGGAGTTTTAGAGAGTGAGAAGGTCCCCCCTGAGCCTCCTTTTCTCCAGGCTGAGCCCCTTTCCCAGCTCCCTCAGCCGCTCCTGGGGCTCCAGCCCCTTCCCAGCTCCGTTCCCTGCCCTGGACACACCCCAGCCCCTCAAGGTGTCTCTTGAAGTGAGGAGCCCTGAAATTAAAACAGGATTTGGGATGTATTTCAGTGGAATTTCCCCAGTGCTGCCACATCTTGAAAAGTTTAGAAGTTGGTTTTAATTTTGTTTGTTTTTGAGTAAACTTTTGTGATGTATTATACTGATAATTTGAATTATTTGGGAAAATCTCATGGGTTTTGTTACCCAGAAAGTTCCTCCAGCTCATGAGTTGTGCAAGTCTCTGCTTTTGGGAGCAGCTGGGCTCAAGTTGGGCCTCACTTTTTTGTCTCTTTGCCTGAATGAGTGTCTTAACAAATATGCTGCCCTCTCAGGTGAGGGGGTTGCTTTGGGTTGGAAAATAATGTCTTTTACCTCTTTAATAAACAATTGGAGTGACAAAAAAAAAAGCAGAGAGCCACAAAATGAACCATCTTTCTGGGGGTGGGAGGTTGGGGCAATGGATTGAGGAGCAAAATATATGGACTTTTTTGCTTTTTCCACAGAGTTTAATTAAAAAGTTAAGATGTGTGTAGGATCAAGGGCTGTTTGAACACACCACTCATTTAGCCTTTGATTTTTAGCACATGCCATTTGTCAATCTCTTGGTCTAAGAGTCTTTCAGATTTGCAGTAGGAAAGACTAATTCCACCTTCTACTTTAAAATCTGAAGAAGGAAGTAAAACATTATATTAATCTTAATTATTCTAAGGTACATTTTTTTGACATTTTTAAATGGTTATTTCTTTTGAGTCATCGAAACTCTAAATATACTACAAAAATCCATTTAAGCAATATAGGTCTATACATTAGAATACTTGATTATTTCAAGGTGAATGTGTAGGTGTCTGCAGTTAAATTACTTGTTTCACAATATATTTTGAGTTATTTCATAATCCTATTTAATCATCACTTTCTTTTCATTTACAATGTTATGAAATCAATGAAATTAAGAATTGAAATCGTAATTCTTCAAAAGAAACTTCTATCTTCTCAGTCTTCACCTCCCTGCCCCTTGAAAACATTTCATCAAACAACTGGTGTTTTCAAAAATAAAAATAACTTAAAATGGGAGGTATTTCATAATACAAGCCTTTCACAGCTCAATGTTTTAGAGCACTGAAGACAACATCTTCAAGAACAAACCACTGATTCCTCAGGCACTTGTCAGCACTGGGAGCTTTTCTTGTCATTGCTTGTCTTTGGATACCGCCATTCACAAAAAAATTCTTATTACCTCGTAAGTCCTTTTTTTTTTATCTTTTCCATCAGGGCATTGGATTGCTCATCAGAAAAAGCAGGGTACATCAATATACACCTTTCCTAGTGGAATGGGCCAGAAATGTTGTGACCTGCTTTGAGGAAGGAAAGAAAGGCAAGCGGATGGACAGACAGAGATTAGCAAGTCTTCCCAGCATCCCTATTTAAGCTATTTTTACTGAGAAGGCAGGGAGTAAGACTTAAGAGTGAGCCAGCAATCCTATTTATAGAAAGCCATTTTTAAATGCAAAGGCTCTGAGAAGGAGAGTCACCTCCATGCTAAGCACCAGCCTCCCTGGAGCTCCCTCGGCACGGAGGGAGGGAGCAGCCCGGCCACCCGAGCTGCATCCCTGATGTAGCTGAAGCTTCCAGAAGGACAGAGCCCTCAGAAATTCAGGAGTTTGGGCCATGGGGCAGCCCAAGAGCACAGCTGAAAATAGCTCTCTGCTACACATCCACTGGCAGAGACAAAGGCACACACAGGGATCACCTGAGGAATTTTTTGCCTGGTGCCTCTCCAGGTATTCTCTTGGAGATCCTGCTCATGTGGCTCTCAGTGTAGTTTGTCAGGGATGCAGTTCCTTCTGAGATTTTAAAATACACATATTTCAGCACACAAATGCATACATATGTAAATCTGCATAGCTTATAATTGCTTAAAAACTACTGCGTATGGAAAATTTGGCACTCGCTTTGCTGTCCAAGTGCACTCGATGCTATTTTCTTCCAATTAATTACACAGTAATCCCATGCAGAAGATTTGTGGCTTAAGATTTATGTTTGCACTAGGCTAAAAATTATTCTCAGTAACTTTCTGCCATCTAAATTTTTTGGAGTAATTTTGGGGGAGCCCTCCAGTGTTTCAAGAATATCAGAAGCATATTCTTGAACTGACCGGGGTTATTTCAACGCAGCTAGAATATAATTATACAGCACTGTAGCTGCAAATAGTTGCCTATCTGCATAATCTACTCACAGTGATTCTATAGATAAGATTGTAGGGTTGCTGTGTCTATATAAATATCTGTTGGCGTGAAATCCTCTCATGTGGTTTTGCAAATTGAGTGGCTTATGCTGAGCCTGCACTCTCGGGGTGTTTGTCTCTCAGCACGACAGAGTGGCAGCCCCCAGTGGATCCAGTTTTTAGGTGCCACGGAATTTAGGGATTTGTGGAAGAGCTTGTTCCCTGCTCTGTTCTTCAGGAGGGTCTCCATGAGAACAATTTGTTGTTCAGTAAAGTTTTCTAGATGTTTCGTAGTCGGTGTGGAGTTCAAATGACAAATGTCAGTCTTTGACCTGTGGTTTTTTTAGCTGGAAAGAGTTGCTGGGATGCTGAAACGTGCAGGCTTGGAGGAATCCATGTGTTGTTGTCACACTAGACCCCACAAATCTCATGGTAGCATTAGAGTGCACCCAAATCTACTTGGTTGCTTTTTTTCCCAGGCCATGGAAAGGTGATGCATAAAGTGCAAGCTCTGGCTTCTGTTAAATTCTCACGTGATTGTTTTTCTATCAGAAATCCTTGTGTTTTGAGGTTTGTTTGTTTGTTTTTGTTTTATGGTATTACCTTCTGAAGTCTTTGGGGTTTTCTGTGTCAGTTTTATTCGGAATTTTGGCCCTGACTCAGGAAAATACTGTGAGTGTCTAAAGTCAGTCTCTTGATAATTATGAGGTGAGCATGTGACAAGCTGTTAGAACACTCCTGGCTTGAGCTAAGGACAGAACAAGTCCTTGACAAAGTCCTTTTTGTTATGAAAAGCAGATTCAGATGTCCCTGGAAAGGGATCTTGCTGGAAAAAATGTCATTCAAGCAAAATAGGCTTTAGGTGGACCTCAGCTTAAACAGCAAAGTGGTTCACCATCCACAGCACACATTGTCCACCTGAATTTTTTCCTCTCATTAGGTGGCTTTTCGGTGGGAAAGTTTAAAAGCCAGTTCACATATTATTTCTAGACAGCTCAACCATAATTTGTGTTGCAACTGCAGTTGTGAAGTACAAAGCAAAGTGTTTGCTGTGTCATGATATGAAGGAAGTAATTTGGGAAGCTGTCAGTGAAGGAGAAGTTCTCCAGTTATGCATGCAGACATCCAATGTAGAGAGTTTTGTGCAGAGTTAAGTGATTTTCAAATGTCTGCAGTAATATTTGCATTATTCTAGTTTGTGCTTTTAGCTGTATTTATTTAGGAAGCTTTCATTTGTATCTTTCTTTCTAGTTTTTTTGCATGACCTCAAGGTTTCTCTTCCACAGTGACAACCTCTTCCACAGCCCTGTAGTGTAGGGGTTCTGGAAAACAGATTTTCATCATTTCAAGCACAGAGAGTGAAGTTCATCTCCCTATGAGACTTGAGTGATAGGTGATGATTACCATGGTTTTTGTTGTGGCAGCTGTGGCTGAGCCTTTTTTGTAGATATGTATCTATAAAATGCAGAATGAATGCTTAAGGGAGAGGGAGGCATGGGGGCACGAACATTATTTTTAGTGGGGAGAGGGAAGGGAGTAATAAAGGTGAGTTGGAACTACACAGGTATCCAGACAGTGATGTAAAGTGTGATGAATCCCTGTGGGACAGCAGGAGGGCAGTCTCTGAAGGGCAAATTTGCGCTGGACAGGTTATGGTGAAGGGCCCTGAGGTCTTGGCTTCAGTTTGCAGTGGGGAAGACAAAGCTGATCCCGTTCCCCTGTGAGCTGTGGGTGGACAACATCACAAAATGTGGCTTTGGAACTACCCAGTGCTCTGTCTTGGCTGCTGGTCAGTGCCAGAGGAAGCTGGTGCTCCCCATGGATCCTGCTGTGTGCCTAGGGACAGGGAGCTCAAAGTCCCAACTATGCTGCATTCAGATTTTTCTTTCATGCTTTTCTACTCCTGTTATTTCATCTCTTCATAGGCTTAGTTTGAGGCCTACTACCCATCGTCTCTCCTCACTTTTCCTAGTTATTTATATTTATTTCGGTAGGGAAAGTATTTCTCCTGTCCCTGAAAGCTCTTCCCCTCAGGCAAATGGATTTGGGGGAGTGTGGGAGATCAAGGATGGAAAGCAATCCTATGAATGTCAGTGCGGCTGTAGGGTAGGAAGTGCAAGTTCCTCATCTGAGTGAGGGAGGAAGGAGCTGAGCTCCTTTATTGGGCAGGAGGGAGATAATTAATCCTCGGGAAGAGAGGCTGAGCTGTCAGGCTTTCAGAGGAGGCCTGGCAGTGGTAATTTGCTGTTCAGCTGTTGGGAATTGTCAGGTTTGGGGCAAAGGGGTCTGCTCAGCTCTGCACACCCAGCCCTGCTCCTGGAGCCTCTCTGGGTGTGAATCCTGGGAGCACTGCTGCCTGCAGGAGGGGCAGGTCCCGATTCCCCGCTGCAGAGCAGCTCTTGGTCTCTATGGCAAATTGGAGAGCTGCTTGCTGAGAGAGTCCTGAGGAACACTGAACAGTCTTGGTGGGAACACAGCCTGGAGTAGCGAATGTTTATTTTTTATTTATTTCAGGGGAAGAAAGAAAGGTTTAGGTTTTAGCTTTTCTATCCTAGTCTAGAGTAAAAATCTTGTCCAAAAATCTTCTGTTCTTCACCAGTTTTTGCCCTTATCTATTGTGCTCATGCTCAAGGAGCAGTGTGGCTTCAGAGAGATGTGACTGCACGTGCTCAAACTGTGCCTGTCTCACTGGTGATGGAGCTGGAGGCCTTTTGGAATATCCAACCACTGGCACATGTGAAGGCAATGCAGGGCACAAGAAATGCCTGTCTGGAGACTCTCCAGCTGCAGCAGTTCAGTGCATATTTGTTAAGTCCAAAAGTTAGTCCCTAGTGGATAAAAGCAATTACAGCATTTCTGCCACATCTCAAAATGCGTTTCTGTAGAAGAGAAGAATGCTGGGCTTTAGTAATTTCAAAAGGAGTTAATGAGATTTTTTTAAAAAATATTTTCCTAAATAATAGTAGTTTGACTGCTACTTAATTTCAAGAGGTTTTGAAAACTTTTGGTGTCAGTAAGTTGAGTTTCTGTCTTGTCTGTGTTCAAGGATAACAGCCTTGTTTGCTCACCATGTAATGCAGTTGCTCTCCTTCCCCACACTGTTCCTGCTGCTTTCAGTCCCTGGTGTGGACACACACTGGAATAATTGGGGTAGGGGTTAAGGCTAGCTGAGCATCTCAGCTCTGCCATTTCCTAAGGCACGTGCAGCTGGCCTGGTGCTCAGAAAATCTTATACAAAATAAGCAGCATGTATGAAACAGCTTCTGAGTGGAAAATGAAGGCATCATGGTGTGGCACAGTGCTGGTGCTCTTGGGTTGGGAAGTGGAGGATGTGGGGAGCTCACTCGTGATGGCAGCAGGGGATGCTGTCACTTGGCTCAGGACCTTCCAGAGGGCAGGAAGAGAAGAGAGATTTAGGGATGAGTTTGGGGAGGTGTTTGCTGTGTTCCAGCCTGTCTCTGATCACGGTGCAGTTTCAGGTAATGTTGCCAGCTCTGTGTCCCTCCCCTCGCACTTTGCCTCGTTGCAGCTTTTGGGAGGAGATGCAAAGTCTCCTGAGTTTGCTTTTAAGTTGTTGCTTGGAAAGAAACAAACAGGAATTTAAAGCTGGATGTTTTAAACAAGTAACGTATTTTAGACCCCATAACTTCTTGAATTTCAATGGAACTACTTTCACTTTTTAATTGAGTGGCCTCCATGTATGCTGGTATATGATCTCTCTCTTTGAGGCAGGAGTGTGTGCAATATGATGGTTTTACCTTCATGTCAGTGAGAAACTGATTTATTGCCTTATAACTGGGCAACCTGAGCAACCTGGTCTGGTGGAAGGTGCCCATGGTGGAGGGATTGGAACTGGGTGATCTTTAAGGTCCCTTCCAACCCAAACCATTCCATGCTTCTTTTATTAGTTCATCTATCAGTCACTTATTAAAAGTGTGACAATGCTTAGAAGGGATAGAGAGCTCTATTGCTGCAAGGTTTTCTGGCATCATCACCTGCAAAGGAGAGCTGCTTCCTGCCTTCTTGAGAGTTTCCAGACTCTGAATATTGATTGCACATAGGAGGGTGCCCAGTATGGACAAATTTGCCCTATTCTCTATCTGGTTACCTTATTTTATTAATGCACACTCATTCTGAGGAGCTGAAAGGATTATTAGTAATAGCTCTGTAAGAGGGATACAATCAATTTAAATTAGCTCACGCTTGAGCCTGTATGATCTGGTGTCTTTAAAATGTAGGTAAGCAGCTCATCATTTTGGTCCCTTACATAACGTTGTAGGAAACTTTTTCCAAGCCCAATCTTGT
Source organism: Pachycephala philippinensis (assembly GCA_013397055.1). NCBI lineage: Eukaryota > Metazoa > Chordata > Aves > Passeriformes > Pachycephala > Pachycephala philippinensis. Next base: position 243,503 of record VWZT01006076.1, on the reverse strand, counting down.
GGCACGTAGGCACACGGGTTAATTGTGGACTTGGCAGTGCTGGGTTAGTGCTTGGATTCAATGATCTCTGAGGTCTCTTCTAATCTCAGTGATTTTATGATCTTCTCTATAAATGTTGCAGTTCATTACATTTAGATGCTTTTAATGTCCAGAAGAATTATCCATTTGAAAACCTAAACACTTATTAGGAGCAATTCAACAGCATTGTTTTGTGTAAAAAATCAAACAAGAGACACCTCTGAAGATTCTTTTCCCTGTCCAAGTCCTGCTTCTCCCCTTCCTCCTTTCCATAAATTCTCCCAGGCTTCCTCCTGTCCATATATCTCATCTTGACGAGTGTCATTTGATTGCCTGGGTAAACACCAGGGCTGATTTTCCTGGTCTCTCCAGATTTCTGCCTTACAGAAGTGGTGTGATTTTGCCAGGAAAGCCAGACAGTATTACACAGCAAAGCTCCCTTAATATCTCTTGCTTTTCCACTCTCGCCTGCCCCGAGCCAAAGAAACCCAGCTGATTTAGACTAATTATTTCAAATGCAGTTTGTAAAAGGATGCTAATACTTTGCTGTATCCCTGAAGGTCATCTGAGAGATCCATAGTTAAACATTCATGTGGGAGACTCGGGGGGAAACAGTGAGGGATGATTATAATGGAAACACAGTGGGCTGAAGTGTGTGCTCCTGCTCGAGTCTTCACGAGGCGCGCCAGGGTAGAGTGGAGTGTTCCTGTGCTTTTACAGCTCTTAAATCTGAATAAACTAGAGCCTGCAGACCTTGCTTTAACATCTTTCACGCTGGAGAACTGTATGTGATCCAGGACTGCTTCAAACTGCTTCTTCAGCACCACGATCCTCAATCTCTGCTGTGTTTTATTAGGGGGGAAAAAAAAAATTATCCGTGCACAATCTCGCATCATTAAAATGTGCTGGGTGCCCAAGGTGTTTCTTCGTCTGTTCCTCTGGCAGCTTTTCCCCTCAAGTGATTATGCTAATTAGTGTTTGATCAGATGATTAAATTATAATTCGATTAATCCTACGTGCTAAACGCTCTGAATGCATTTCCATCGCCTGAATGCCTTGTGCTTAAGCATCCCTGTTTGCAGCTTGATAGGAGGCTCCTGCCTTTCCCCGTGCCTAATGGATTTTCTGTATTAAACCCACTACGGTTCCTTTTAACGTTGGGGTGCAGGGGAAAGGGCTTTTTGTTTTCCTACTCTGCTGCACAGGACCAGAAATAGGTAGGTTCCTCCTAGGTGATCTGAATGTTGCTAGGGATTACAAAAAATAACAGAGGGGAAAAAGGTTCCAAGCTTTTTATTTTCTGTTAGTATATGCTCACCCCATGTCCCGTTCATAACTCATAATTCACTGAGGCAAAAAACTGGTACAGCTAAATCCCCAATCTGTTTTCATTCTGAGTGGTATTTTCCCCAAATAATTCCCTCCTTTTCCAAAGCCAAAATGTATTTTGGTCTAGAGACTCTCTTCTTTGCAGAACAAATTTTCTGTGTGTGTGAGAGTGGGGTAGAGAGAGAGAGAGGGTTATTTCTACTCCTACTACCTGCTTTGCCCTCCTTTTTCCCCCAAGTTTATTTTTGCATGTCATCTCTAGGAGATAATCTCCAGCAAAGGTGTAGAATGGAGAACACACTGAAATTATAACCTTGGTGCTGCTGAGAGATTAATGCTCAGCTGCAGCATCGCTTTCTTTGTCTTTGGGGTCCTGCATTTTTAGGTCATCTAATTTCATGTGACTCAGTTCTACATGCTGGAGAAAAAGAAAAACAATGATAACATTAAAATTTTTAAAAGAAGAGATACTTTGGCTTTCAGTATTAAATATTTACAGGTGTTACATAGCTAAATATGTTAACTGGCTTCTCTGTTTTTATGGAGGTAGACACCAGTGTCTTTCTCTGTCAGAGTCTGATAGTAATGAGTGGCTGGAGTTTAGAGGGAGGATGTTAAATTTAAATCCCTTGGTTTGTTTCCATCCTACAGTGCAGAAAACACTCTCATGGAACAGCCTCCCTCCCTCTTCCCCTCTCTCCCTCTCCTGAATTTATCTCAGGGGAAGTGTGAAACAGATTGTGAACACAGGGTTGCCAAGACCTGTCTTGGGGGATTTTGCTTTTTTGTACCCCAGGTGTGGGAAGGTAAAGCAAGGAAATAGGGATGTAAAGGATGTTTTCTCTTCCCTCTCCTTCCCTTTGTTTACCTGAAAAGCTGTCAGAGATTCATAGAGCTCCTTTAACATCTTATTTTACTCCTTTCAGACTGTCTAGGAAAAAAAATTTGCCTGTGAGGTGACTGGCATGCTACAATCTACTGCCAGCTGTAAAACAATGTGGGGTAAATGAGTCCTCTGTAATTAAAGCCATAGAGGCCAAAAGCACCTTCATTGTATCAAAGTGCAGTTGTGTGGCAGTGATGGAATATTGAGCTCTCGTGATTTAAGAAAATCTATGCCCTGCCAATGAATTCAGCCTCATCCTTTGCCAGACACCCCACCCTGGGAGTCTTCCCTCATCCTTGGCTCAGCAATTTGCACTTTTGCCTCAGTTCTACTCCCTCTTGACAGATTGTGGGCAGATGTTTGTTCTGCCAACATCTGTGCAGATTTAAGAAATTAAAACCCATGGCTGTCTCCTGCTATGTGTTTGGGAGGGGGAATTGTCCCTGACCCCACATGGGATGGATGCAAACCCCCTGGTTTAGACTGCAGCTGGACCACTCCTGTGAACCCCTCTGCTGTGAGAGTTTGTGGGGTGCAATCCTCCATTCTGGAAGGCAGTGATGAGTAGCTGCAGGCAGTAATACCTTCAACCCATCCAGATAAATAGATCTGGAAGTAGGCTCGTGTCACCATCCTCATTTTAGAACTGAAAGAATTAGGCTAAGCTGAATTAAGGCTCTAATTCTAAATGAAAGTGCGAGCTTAGGATGCTGCTTAGCTCATTCTTTTTAAAAGTTTAATTTCAGATTCATTTCCTGAGTATCCCCATGTGGACAGGTCCTCAGACTCTGCCTGGCCTTGGGTAAGCTACTTAAGCTTGTGACCTGAGGACGTTACTGCAAAATACACTAAAGCATGTGTGGGAAGTGCATTAAGTATTCCATGGGAGATAATTGTATGCCTGGGTTGTTTTTTTTTTGTTGTTGTTTATTCTCTGTGTGGTCCTCCAGACAGAGATCAGCTTTGCAAAGGTGATCTTGGAGTAAGGGAAAGATATCCAAGTGGGGAACTGGCAAAATGGCTGTGCTGGATGAGGCACTCCAAGCTGTTCCCTTGAAGTCTCTAACTCACCTCCATGTCTGTGTAGTGGCAACACATCCCCTGCCCACCTGGCAAGTGCTCTTTTGGATGGATATAAATACCCTGAGGGCTTTGAGCCTCTGGAGGCAGAGGAATTCACAGTGAGCAGCATGAAAACCCTTTGGAAAACGCCATCTCCGTGTCACTGTGTTGGCCTTGCTCTTTCCCTGGGAAGTACACATTCCAAGAGTCCAGCAGCAGAGGTCAGTGCTGATTTGCATTGGAGAGGCAAACCAAAGCTCAGAAGGAAGGGCCAACCTACCCACATCTCCTGTGTACAAAAAAAACCCCACAACTCTTCATTGCCACTGGTGTCTCATGCCTCAGTCATGCTTTCCTGTGAGTCCTTCATGTAAAAACTGGTAGCTGTTGATAGGAAATCACCATCCAGGTGCACAGGGTGAACTGGTGCTGTTCTAAGCATAAACCTCTTCCTAAATGCTGCTGAATCAGAGCTCGTTATATCTGTAACTAGTCTGACTTCCCACCTTCGGGCAGCTACAAACAGCTACAGAGGGATTTTGAAGAGGGTCTTTCTGCGGGGGAGAGAGGAGGAACACGTGGTTGACATGCAGCTCTGACCTCAGTTTGAGTCTCCCGAGGCTTGCACAGAAATTTGATGGACTTCCTCTTCCTTTTCAAGCTTGGCATTGAACATTTTCATACTCTTTGTTCCCTGAGTGCCAGCAGATTTGTCAGAGTGCTGGTCTGACACACCTACTGCCCTTTCTGGGAGCAGTCACGCTTCCTTGGCTGGTTTCAATGGGTGCAAACCTTTCTCTGCTCCTCTCCCTGACCTTCACACTTGCTCAGTGTGTTTGGGGCTGGCTGCTTGGTTTGATTACAGCTGGGAGTGCTGTTCTAAGGGGAGGATCAGCTCAGGTTGTTCTTCGTGGTTGCAGGAGTTGTGGTTGGGGCTGCCCACGGTTGTATCTGGTAGTGGGGAAAAGAGAGAACAGGTTCACCAGTGGTGGCAGCCCCTTCCTTTTTAAAGTCTTTTATTCTGGGGGCACCCTAACTCCAAGGTTCTTCCACTCTCCAACCTGCTTGTATCTAGTTTGTATCACTGACTGCTAATTTATTGCTTTTTACCCCCGGAAATCAGCACTTAGGTGTTGGACAGCGAGAAACATTGTCAACTGTCTCCTTGTCTTATTTTTTTGTTGGAAAATCTGGTTTGTATCAGGGGCAGCTCCAGACTGCCCCCAAAGCCTGTAAATAGTTTGGAAGAAGCACATGCAGTTAGTCCTGTCCAGTCTCTGAAAACTCCCTGTATTTTGCAGGTGTCTCAGTCCTCTGCTGTTTGCAATGTCTATTTTCTGTGTATCTCAGGAGAAAAAGAGCTACAGGAGGTTGTTAGAATGAGGAAATGATCCTCTGGCACTAACCTGGATATTTTTCTCTTAA
>VWZT01006076.1:203528-221525 GCA_013397055.1 Pachycephala philippinensis | reverse complement strand
CAAGGCAACAGGCTCCGCTGTGATTATGGTTTTATTATGTGATAAAGTGACATAAAGTGACTGGGGAATAATTTTTCGCTCTCAAAATTCCTTTTTTTAACGAAGTAAAATAAAGAACAAGAATTCTTCATTGAAGAACATATAAAATCAGGTAGTTGAACTTTTATGAATTCAATTGCAACCCTAGTGAGCACCCCAGTTACAGGGCTGGCCTCTTCACTTTTAGGTTCAGTAATAATTTCTGATTAGCTCTATTTGAAAATGAGCTTCAGCTGGTGATTTACACAAACTAAAGCTCATCATTCTTGCAAATCTAGTCAAGTAGTCCTAATATGGCAAGTCTCCAAATGGAATATGTTCAAAATGTGGTGGAAACCCGTGATTTGTATCTGTGTGTTGAAATTTTGTTATTAACAAGGAGCACTGTGATCTTGCTAAATTTCACAGGGGAATCTTTCAGCAGCGTTAAAGAGAAAAGACAGTGCTGGTTGCACTGGGACAGGCTGACAAAAATCAGAAACTTCTCTTGTGAATTCTTTTTCCTCCTACTAAAATTGAACCAGCAACTTCGAAGTTAAGATGGAAAAAGAGAACAGGCAAAAAAGCTTCTGAGGAGAGTGTCCAAACTGAATAGTCAGGGCCAAAATCTTTTCCATAACAAATATTAAATGTAATGGCTAAAGTAAGAATGGGGGGAAATCTGTGCACTTGGAGAGCTGGGGATAAGTGTAGGAATAAATAGATGGATGTGAAAATTTCAGGAGTTCAGAGAAATTGCTAACAAGAACGCTTCACCTTTTTATTTTCTCACTTTATCTGTTAAGTGTAGTTCAAGTATCATGTAAAGGAAACCTTGACTGCCTGGTGACATTGGAGATTTTATTAAAGTCTGTACCCAAGCTCCCAATCACTGCCATAACTTCCATCCCCATTATGTTTTTGGGGGTTGTTTTTTTCTCAAAACCATGTTTTGTGTAGGGAGAGGTAAGATGACCTCTTGGTGCTATGGAGAGAACTCGATTTGTTTTGGTTTTAAACCAGCCTTCTAATTTCCCACCCTAAATGTTTTCACAGCCAGTTTTGTTCTTCCACCGGGATTATGCTTCAACTTAAACATCTCTCCTACTCCCTCAGTGTGCACCTCTCTGATATAATTATGCTTGGAGGAGGACAGTATTTATATCTTTCCATTAACTTCTGTGCATTAGAAATCAGATACAAACATAATTGAACAAAATTAGATGCATTTTCTTCCAAAGAGTCTCATAGAGTAAAAAATGAATCATTGAGCATTTTATTTGAGCTCTGTGTGGGATTTGCCTGGCACCTTTTGACACTTAATTTAATTTTGTTAAATTTGATATTGAAATATACATGGAAATTCTTTGATAAAACACTGTTCTCCTCTGCTTTCTTTCAATCACACCTTTTGGAAGAATCAACTCTTTTGTGTGTGTAACAATCCCTTTTAAATCAGCTGTTTCAAAATGCAAGGGAAAACACTCATTTCACTTAGCAGTAGGATGCAGACACATTGTTGTGGTTTGGAAAGGGAAGTGTCAGTGCACTTGTGACGATCCCAGTGCTCCCCCTGGCACTGGGGCTCACCTTTTTGGTGCAGGAATGAATATATAACCTCAGGAAATAGGGTGGAAAATTCGCCTCTATCGCTGTATTATCTGACACTCTAATCACATAAGCAGTTCATCAGTGCGTGTTAAGGGAGTGGTTGATTTTTTTACCCTAAAATATTCCCAGTTTTACATCTTCCTTAGTTCCCTTATCAGCCTTCTGCTGTTCTGTAGTTGCACTCTCCCTGATATAACCATTTTTGTGTACTGAGAGAACCAGCAGCAGCCTCTTTGCCTTCTCCTTGCATCCTCCAAAGGGCACAGATGCTGCAGGAGCCTGTGGAAATGCTCCTGAAGATGAAAAATTATGTCTTAAAATTATGTCATAAAATTATCGCTCCAAAGCTGTCCTGCTGAGATCATTTTACATCTTGGAAACGTGTCCTCATCCTTCTCCTGTGTCACAACTTCACTTTTAAAATAGCAGTAAATGTTATGTTAATATCTCCTTTAAAATCACTCCTTAATGTGTGTGTTCATCAGGGTAAAATGCAGTACCCTAAAACATTGTTAGCACTGAGCATTAACATCAGGAAAAAAATGTCTAAATCCTACTTAAATGAATATTAAAAGTTGTAATACTCTTTTAAGACAAGTCACTATTTTATATTCTCTTTTGGTGCTTTGTGGCTCCAGCAATTTTGTCCACACCCTGCATGGAACTGAAGCAGAATTTTTGATAAATTCTGCTGTTAATTTTGACATTCAAAGGTGAATGGAACTCTCTATTAAGATATTAGGCATAACATATGCTCATTATATCATAACGTAACACTTATCTCACCTTCATAATGCAGCAGCATAATGGTGTAATAATATTCTGTGAATCACAGTTGGGTATCTACCATCTCTTCTAACATCTACATGTAAATGGAATTGGGAGCAGATGGGGTTTTTTGTCTTTATGAGTACTTCTGGTGGTATCTGATATCCTGGTTGACCTATATACGTGTCCTTTTCAGTGGTAATCACATTTCTGTCACTCCACATCTGCCATGTTCATCCACGGGCCTGGACTTTATTGGGATTGCCACTGTGGAGTTTGAAGCCACTAATAAAACATATATTTTTAAGATTGCCCAGATTCTCTGCTTTGGGTGTGCGGTATTTCAATCCCAAGTCTCTCCCAGCCACAAGAATTCATGTGGAATTAAAGATTTGGAATGAAAGCTTTATAAGTGAAGATATCTTAGTAGCTTTTTACTTTTAAATTGTTGTCTCTGCACTTGGAATAACCTAAAAGCACTTATTAATATTTGATGGCGTGGTGAAAGCCCTAGGTATGCAGATTTATGGAAGCCACAAATGGCTCATCTGGGCTTAAACATTCTTTCTCCTTAACCTTTAACCAAAGCCTGGAAGGTGTAAATTCAGGGTGATGAGGCAAATGTGTCCCTTAGAAGGAACTTTCCGTATGTGGACTTAATCTAATTAAAATATGCTCCATTCCGTATTTATTTTGATCACTTCTAAGCAATGCTGATAAGAAATGAAAGACTTTGCATTTTACTTAGTGAGAAATACAGCAAAAAGGATTTTTTTGTGTGTGTGTTTGGTTTATTTTTAAATACTTTGGCGAAACTTGGAAAGATTCTCTACAAATGTTAACTTGTTGCCTGAATCTGCATGCTGAAGGAGGGATTGCTGGGTTTTTAACAGCTGCCAGTGAGATCTGTCAGTATTTTTGATGGGGATGCGCTCTGATTTTTCTAAGCTAATGATTTGTAAGAAATTAGATTTGGGATCTGGAAAATTTGGGTTAAGGAAAGGTCAAGGAATTAAAAGATTATTATGGGCAATAAAAACCAGATGGAACACAACATTATGCAGCGAAGAGGAACTTCTGGCAGGGCGGGGCGTAGGACAAGCGGAGCAAAGCCAGGACCAGCCAAACAACTGGTTTCCATGTAAAACCAGCACGAGACACCTTCAATCTTTGTTTCCTTTGTGTGGGTGCAACAGCTGCTCTCAGACTGACACCTGTGGCAGGTGCTGCTGTTACGTGCTGGCCTTGGCCACCCCGTTTCCTTGCACTATTTCCCCATCCTGGTGAGAAATTCAATTTAGAGACAGAACCTGAGCTGAGGCAGCACTGTGGGACAGCACCAGCGAAGTGAGCTCGGGTGCCACGTGTCCTTTGGCCAGGTCAGAGCATTGTGCCAGTGCCAGCTCAGTCCTTCTCCATTTGGGAGAAGAGGATAAAGGAGTGAAGAGGGGGTGTGTCGCTGTAACTCCTCGGGTAGGTAAAAACGACAAAATCCACGCTACCAAGAAATGATCTGAAGTAAGGGAGTTTAATGAAAGATTGAACAACTTTTATATATTAATACGCAGAAGTGTGTTGAATGGCATAAGGTAATTGGTCCCTCTGACATCCACCCCTTGGGGTGATTGCTCCAGTTCTGAGACATGTGTTTCTGGATGTTTTTCTGGTTAAAACCAAAACAGTCCTTGAGAAGTAACTGCAGGTGCAGAAGTTTACAAAACTGTAACATTATTTTAAATTCTTTACATGGGAAAGACAGAACTTCCACGAAGTGCTGCAAAGGCTAAAGAAATTTCCTGCTTGAGGCCTTTTTTCATATCCATAGGGGTGCAGGGTGGGGAGGCAGCCCTGGGGGCCAGCATTCGCATGCAGGCAGCACCAGCAGCCAGGCAGCTCCTAGACAGAGCCATTAATCTGCTCAGCCTCGCTGCCTGTCAAAGACAAAAGTCAAACTTGCTGTGGGAGCGCTGCCAGGCTCGGGTCATCCCCATGCGCTGGGGCTGGCTCTGGAGGAGATTGCAGCTTGCCCTGGGAGGATTAGGCAAGAGGGTGACACAATTATATTTTTCTTCCGGCCGTGCTGCACAAAATATTGCCCGTTACGCATTTGTCCCGCTATTAAATTTGCTCTGGTGGTGAGGTGATGTGTGTTGCTCGTTTTTAATGGCCACGTTTCCCCGGTGCTGCTGCAGGAAGTTATTAGGACAGTGTCCCTCCAATTATGTAATGCAGGTTACTTAAGCCCCTGTATGTGTTGTTGGCCGTAATGAGAGCAGGGATTAGGAGCAGCATGTGCTCCAGGATAAAGGAAAAAGCTTTGGACTGACCCAGAAAGGGTTTTTTTGTGACCTTATCCAGCCACAGGAGAATTTAGGTAAAGGTGAACTTTCCCTGGTGATGGCTCTGCCGACTTCTTACTCGCAAAAAAGTGATGTTGCTTTAAGGAGTGGGAGGATGAACTCTCTAGAGAGAAATGTCTTGTTTCTACAAGGGGAAAATCTATAGCCTGAAAGAAAAATATTACAAATTTGCATACCTGCTCATTTTAATAAGGAGAGGAGGCATCACAAGCTGTAGATCAGGTTAGAGCCCCCCAAAATGGGACATGTGGGGTGCACAGGGATGTAGGGTGAGGATTCCTTACTCTGTAACACACAAGGAGTGGCTGGGGCGTTGTCAGTGTGGGGAGCTGAGTGTGACTCTGCCCACAGAGATCCTTCAGCCTCCCCACAGGATCTGCAAAACCAGATCCACATCCCTGGCCAAGGGCATCCCAGATGGGGAGAAGATTCTGGGTTTCCTGTCCTTCTAAAAGCAAGCCTAAAAATCTTCATTTTTTTCTTCCGTAGCCAACAGACTGCCTCTTTCTTTTCTTAACTGTATTTTCTATCGAGACTTGAAACACGTGTAACATGTCAAAACTTTGTTTTTAGTGAGGAAAACTATTTTGACAAAATTCTAATTAAACAACATACTCAGTAAAGTTGCAAAATTTTTTATATCACAAATTTTAAAAGTGCAATGAAAATTAGTGCAGGTGAACTCTTACATGTGCTTTCAGAATAATGCTAGCAAGTCCCATTGTGCCGTCTTTAATAGAAAACTTTATTTTTTTTCTAGTCAGAATAAAATTGTTCTGTATGATTTCTTTTTTTTCCGCTTGAGAGAAAAATAACATTTTTCCTTTACACCCTCACTTGGGGAGAAGAAGAGGTCGTTTAAAAAATTGTTATTGCCTCTTTCATTATTAAGTAACACAGATTTATTTCCTGAGCAGCTTCAGGCCTCCTGAACACACTTTTATACTTCTTTTTCCCGCAAGATTCATTTATTTGTTTCAAATGTATTTTATTTCTTGCTTGAATGTTGCTGACTGGCACTTTTGGTGCTATGGCTGGAATGAGTGGCACCTCCTTTGCTGGAAATTCCATGGCTACAAACATGGAGCAGCAGCCGGGTCTCCAGCACAGCAGCACTGAATGTCTCCAGAATTCCTGCTTGAGCAGTCACTTGGGTTAAGATGAACAAAAATTGGTTTAAAGTATCTTTGCCACTCATTTTCACAGCAAAGCATTGAGGCTGTGCTTGGTGGTGGGGTTTTTTTTGGTTTTTGGGTTTTTTTTTGAGGACATTTAGGTCCATGCTTGAGAAATGACAGTGAAGTAAAGGTTTTGTATTTAGTTCTGTTGGCCTGAGTCTGGAATTCTGGTCTCTTTTACAATTAATTCCTCATAGAAACACTGTATGCGTTTTCATCACAGTTCTTCTCTTGCCCTGCTTTCATTTTCACTTCTGTCTGCCCCATTTTTCCTCTTTTTTTCTTCCCTTCTTCTTTCTCCTTCTTCCCTGTCTCCTCTGAGCTTGTTGAGATCTCTCCTGCCTCCTGATGAAGCAGCAAGAGCATGAAAGCGGGTGAATTTTGAGTTCTTTATAACACAGTAAATTAAATGTTGGCGATGAGGAAGCAAAATTTGATTACTTTTTGTGGCTGAACTTCTGAGTTAGGAAATAGGAGGTGAAGTTAATTTACAGAGGAAACATTAAACACTTCACCAGGGCCCAGGGATTTATGTAAGTCTCATTCACTGATGTATTCCCCAATCTCATCCCCTTCCACCAAGGTCTTCCTTGCTCCAGCCTTTCTCCTTGGTCTCTGGGGAAAGGGTTTGGGATTCCTAAGGCTGATCTTGCAATTAAATATTGAGGTAAATAAGGGACTCAGTGCTTCAGCCTTCTCAAATGGAGGTGCCCAAGTATTTGACAGCCTTTTTCTGTTGATATTCAGCTTTCACTTAAAAGTAAACATGTTTTCAGGTGATTATCTTTATCTGGAAGACATCTGTGTTTAGGGATTCTCCTGGAAAGAGGACACAGCAAATGGTGGTCCTGATGGAAAATTCTTTCTTCTTATGATATAAAAGCACCTGCTCTGCTGTGCATTTGTTTTGGGTTTGGGTATTTTTTTGTCTTAATTCCCTCCTGAAGGATTTTTCGCTGTATTGAAGGGTTCTCTGGTGTGACAGCCCAGATTTGGTACCTTTCTGCCTCTTCTGCTCTTTTTTTTTTTATTATTTCCCAAGCTGAAACTAGCACCATTCTGATCTTTCAGAGCTAAATATAATGAAAAAGAATCAATCTGTCCAGTTACTGTCTTTTTGTTTCCACTACTAGTAAAATAAAGGCAAAATAAGGGTGAATTTTGGCAAAAGAAGTGTAGCTCTAACAATGTGATGCTATTGTTCTACTGTGCTGTTTATTTCCCATTAAACACATTTACTCTGTTTTCACCAAGAACCTATCCTATGTAAGATCTCTATGTTTTACATCACTTCTGCAATGTCAAATGCACAAATATTTGATTTTTCCGGGACATTTGGCCTCTAAATCAGTCCCTGTGTTTTGTCTGTTCATACTGAACGGAGAGTTGCTGACTTACACCTGTGAGGGAGCCTGCTATAAATATGATCAATAGCTGTTTGCATCCTATTATTTTTATTCCAGGCACATTCCTGTGGTCAGGATGTCAGGTTCAGTGTAATGTGGCATGTTGTCTAATCAATAGTAATAATGATAATACAGCTTTTTATCCTGATGGCAGCTTCACGGAGGGATTTGGAAACCATTTGTTATCTGAATGGTGATATGAAACCTTAACATTAATGCCAACTATGCTGCATGTTCCCCTCGAGTTTTTAGTGCATTGTGTGTCACCTTCCATTAAGTTTTATCATGTCATGCAGCTGCACTTTAAAGTGCTTTACTTGCTCCTACGTTGAAAATTTGAGGCAGAAGGATGTATTTCGGCTTTCCCTGCTGCTGGTGCATCGCAGGAAGCATCCAACTTTCCTTGGAGTTGGGGTCTAATTGCTGCTTATTAAAAATAATGAACTATCTTACAAGTTGTACTTTTGTGCTGAGGATTTAATTAGTGTTCACCTCCCCCCCCTCCACATTCCGTCCCCCCCTCAACTCCTTTGCTAGGCTGACAGAGCTGAGAGGAGGGAAACTGAAGCAATTTGAAACCTTGTTAGAAATTTATGAAGTGCTAAAATGTTTTATTCCCAGAGGCTGGTTTGCCAGCTGTCACTGGTAAGCCATTCGCTGCCTGCGATAGCAGGGGGAGGCAGCAGGCCACAGCCAACACGAGCGTGTACATCGTTTGGCAGATTATACACTCTGTAATTAGCAGGAAGTAGAGTGAAACTAATTATTTTTCTCCTCAATTGGGCCAATGACATTTGAGAGGAGGACGGATGTGGTGCTGGATGTGGAAGTTGTGGAGGGACCGCAGATTCCCTCCTTTCCCCGCTCGCTGTGCCGGTGGTGCCCCACTTCCAGCTGGGAAAGGTGAGGAAAGGCACCTGCACCTGAGCCTTGCTCCCAGCCTGTGGCCAGCAGGAGAAAAGCTGTGTGTCTGCTCCACAAACCTCTCCTGGTGTGGTGCACTGGGAGCACTGGTCTGTGGCAATGATCCCTTTTTTCTGGAGAAGCTGGGCACGGTTCAGTGCCATGGGTGTCCCCTCGAGTGATGCTGTGTGGGACAGGAGGCAGATCTCGAGAGAGGAGGTGCTTTTGCGTCCTCCCACTACACCTGCAAAGGCTCTGAGATGCTGATTTGGCTACAAAGTGCACTGCCAGTAGGTTATATGTCCCTTTGTGACAAAGGGACAAGCAGTCTACGAAAATTTTTAGTTTTGGTTTCCTGAACTAAACCGAAAATCAGTCTGCTTCCATTTTACCGTTCTCATTTGCAAGCAATGCAGCCACCCCTTACCTGCACATACAAGCTGTGGCTTGGAAACCAGATCTTTTTTTCTCTCCCCTCTAAGGCTGACCTTTAAAGTTCATTTCTATCTGTGCATTTCCAAGGGAAGACTTTTACAAGGTCAGTTCAAAGACCTTATTATTTGAGTGGAGTCACTTGAAGTACAGTGCACGAGAAGCACACTGCTAGAATATGAACCACTAGAAAATGCATTAAGGGCATTTAGAAACACAAAAATAGCTGCTGCTTTCTGTCTTTAACACCAGGCGAGCTTCAGTGTTTTAAAAAACAGTGGCTTTGGCTTTTTATTTTGTTTCTTTCCTATAGCCTGATAAAACTGATGCTTTATATTTTAGGTGCTGGGCCTAGATCCTGTTCTCCACCTCCTGGGTCATTTGGTCAGTCCTTTAATTAGAGCACGAAGTGTCTGTTGGGTTTTTATTTTACCCTTGTATTTTTATTTTACCCTTTTATTTTTATTTTACCCTTTTTTTGTTTTTTTTAGCCCCCCCACCTTCCATCTTGTGTTGGTCCCTTGAGTATTGCATTGATCATATTCTTAACAGGTCTAATGACAGTCCCTCAGCTCCCTCCCTGTGCAGATCATTTCTTTGCCTAACTGCTGTTAAAGTTAGTAAAAGCCTAATGTGTGTAGCCTTATTATTTTCTTCCCCTCATTTGGTTTCAAAGCCTTTTCATTATGCCAAACAGGAGTGAGGAAGTTCTATTCAGTGAAATATTAAGACCAGGAAGAAGTGGGTGTTTATGTGTACTCAGGAGGGGAATTCAACAATAACAAGGCATTTTAGTGTCAGCTGTGTATAAATTAAAGTGCATGTTCCACGTAGACAATGCGCATCCTTTTAGAATGATCTATTTGTAAAAAATAGTATTTTTTTTTAAACAATTGTGTCTTTTCTTAAAAGCATTAGGTATTTCTTCAAAGTAACAACGCTTTTGTGTGAAAATTGTTAGTTTAGGTTGGCTCGACATTGTAAAATCACAAAGGAATCTGAGCTCGAGTCTTGAATGCATCAAACAGGTAATGCTGCATTTGCATTAGGATGATGTTTACTGGCCCTTCAAAAGCCAGGAACTGAAAGTGTGCTTCAAGACTCTTGACTTCTCCCTCTTTTCCTGCCAGCTCTCTGTGTGCATCCTGACAAGCCTCGCTCATGGAGTGCTCTTGCCTGGTTTTCAGCTGCCAGGGTTTGTGTTCCCACTGCTCACAGGGTCCACAAAGGAACCTCGAGGTTTGGCAGTGTGGTGAGTCCTGCTTCAGGCAGGAAAATGGATCTGCCAGGGATCCAGGGGCAGCCACAGCTGCTCTGGGCAGTTTTGTTTCACATCATCCCTCAGACATCTTTAAATACCTGAGGGTGCCCAGCCTGGGTGACCTCCCTGCCCTGCCATGGGCACCCATGGTGCCTGGTGCTCCTGGGCATTTGGCTCCTGCCAGCACAGGTGGGATGGAGAGTGATGGCCAAGCAGGGACTGATCTTCCTGCAGTAAAGCTGCCCCTGAGGGCAGGCAGTAATTCAGTGCAGGCAGGCTTTAAAACTGTTCTTGTGGCAGCAGAATGGCTCAGTGGTTGCAGGTCCTTTTGCATGACCAGAGGTGCATGTCCCTGTCAGAAGGAGCAGTGCCCTCAGTGGAGTTTGCAGCTGCCTTAGGCCTTCCAGTAAAAAATCATATAATTCATAGAGTTTTTCCCGTCTGCTTCCATTCCCTTCCTTTACAGCTTCACATACTTTATGTAGACCTGACAATAAAGTTGCTTCTGAGTATTTTTTCTTCTTAGATGGTTTTTTCTCAGACTGCTTCTTGTGAAGGAACTTTCTTGTCTGTACTGCAAGCAGTTTTGATATCTGAGTAGGTTTTTATCCCCTTATGGGACTAAAACATGCATTTGCAATTGTAATAAATACTGTACTTTATAAAAAATATTCTGTAAACATATGTTTTCTTTAATAGTGAGGTCTACAGCAAACCAACAGAGATTAAGGCTTTTTCATATATCTGTTTATTTTATCTTGTTCTTGTACTTGACATGGTTAATGAATCATCTTACCATTTTAATGAAAGTTACCATACATAAGGTTTTCAGAAAGTCAGAATGTAGTTACTGAATCTGCTGGTTTATTAATATTCTGGAATCCCCAGGTGCTTTTATTTTTTGTCATGAGTGTTACCTGTGTTTTGCTAAATCCAAATTTAATCTACAAATAATACCAATATTATTGTATACTGTAAAACTGTACTTTATGTCAACCAAATATACATAACGTAGAGAGCTGTTTCTGCTTGCATAGGTCTCCCTGGGAAATTCGGGCTATTTTCTTTCTGATAATTTTTAGTTTCTTGCATATAAGATCTGTTCCCCAAATTTAAAATTTCAGAAGAGACACATGACTTCATCTGAGTATAGGCTGCTGGGAAATACAAAGTGGCACTCACCATCCTCAGAGTAGTTCTAGGACTCATCTGATGTTTT
This sequence comes from Pachycephala philippinensis, assembly GCA_013397055.1. Lineage (NCBI taxonomy): Eukaryota > Metazoa > Chordata > Aves > Passeriformes > Pachycephala > Pachycephala philippinensis. The sequence continues at coordinate 210,369 of VWZT01006076.1, read as the reverse complement.
GTGTATTTTTGAGAGAGAGAAACTAATTATCCTTTTAACAGTTAAAAGACTCAGCTAGGTGTAGTGCTTATGATTTGCTTGCCTCTTTTCTCACCACATCAATTACATTTGTTTATTAGTGAGTGATATGCACGGAATAAGGATCCCAAGGGGTATGGAAGAAAGAAGTTATTTCCAGTCTTCTTAAGGAGAAGGAACATAGAATTTAGGAGTATTTTAAAATCCCTGTTGAGCCTGTTATATCAGCTGAACAATGAAAGCACCAGGTTTCTATATCATAGAATCTCAGAATGGATTGGGTTGGAAGGGATCTTAAAGATCATCCAGTGCCATCCACTCGCTTGGGCAGGGACACCTTCCACTGTCCCAGGCTGCTCCAAGCCCCAATGTCCAGCCTGGCCTTGGGCACTGCCAGGGATCCAGGGGCAGCCACAGCTTCTCTGAGCACCCTGTGCCAGGGCCTCCCACCCTGCCAGGGAACAATTCCTTCCTAATACCTAATCTAAACATACTCTGAGTTGGAAGCCATTTCCCCTTGTCCTGTCACTCCAGGCCCTTGTGAAAAGTGTCTTTCCATCACTCTTGTCAGCTCCTTCAGGCCCTGCAAGGGGCTCTAAGGTCACCCCAGAGCTTCTCCTCTCCAGGCTGAACAATCCCAGCTCTCGCAGCCTTTCCTCCCAGCAGAGCTGCTCCATCCCTCTGCTCATCCTGGTGCCTCCTCTGGACTCTCTCCAGCAGCTCCACGTCCTCCCTGTGCTGGGCCCCAGGGCTGGGGCAGCTCTGCAGGTGGGCTCTCACCCGAGTGGGGCACAGGGGCACAATCCCCATCTCTTTCCTGCTGCCCACCCTGCTTTGGATGCAGCCCAGGACACTGTTGGTTTTGGGGCTGCAATTGCACATTGCCAGGAGTCCAATTTTTCACCCAGCAGCAGCCCCAAGTCCTCCCTGGCAGGGCTGCTCTCCATCAGCTCATCCCCAGCCTGGATTGAAACCTGGGGCTGCCCTGGCCCAGGTGCAGCACCTTTCCCTTGGTTTGTGATCCCAGTGAGGTTCCCATGGCCCAGCTCACCCAGGTCCATGCCCTGTGTCTGCACAGTGGATCCATCCCACTGCTGTGGCTTTGTTGGTACAAATAACGTGAAAAAACAGCTCTAATATTTGTGTGCATCTTGTTCAGGATGGGGAGGTGCTCTGCTGGTGAGGGATTGATTAGAAAAACCTAAAAATACCTTCTTGCTGCTGTGGTTCTTCTGCAGACTGTTCCTTAGGGTGGCCTTTTGTTTAATTCAAACACACAACCACTTTATTTTCCCGTTTTCAGGGCTGATATTCTGGGAGTCTAAAAAGAACACCTAAGCTCATGAAAACTGAGACAAAGGTCAATTTATGCCCTTCCTCCCCAACGAATCCTTGATGTAATTAAATGTGCAGTACTTGAAGCTTACCCTACTTGCTACTCTTTTTTTTTTGTTGTTGTCTTGATTAAACATGACAACAGATCAATGGGAGAGTTAAAACAGGCCATTAAAAGTAGGCACAGGCTTAAAGCAAGTATTTGGTTTCACTATAGAATAGTAAAACAAACCAAAATGTTCAAAGAGTGTTTTTAATGGGACAAATCTGGGTGTGAATTATATAGGGGATCAGATGGGGTGGTTTGGTTGGGTGGCATATTTTTCTAAATTATTTAATTTTAAGCCAGAAACCTTAGAACAACCCAAGAGTGATTTTTATCAATCAGCTCATCTTATTGGGTTTTTTTCAGGTCATGAATGGAAATGGCTTAAAGTCATCATAATAATGGCAGATACCTTTCTTTAAAATCTGGGTGAAGAAAGGGAGAAATGGAAAGAAAAAAAAATAAAATTCTGGGTTGACCCCCGAAATTGCTCTCCTGCATCAAGAGCTTTGTATTAGGAAGTGCAAACAGGCCCTAGGGATACCCTGCTATCAGTCTATGCCCTGAACTCAACTGGTGCTGCTGCACAATCTGATATTTCTACAGATTACATAAGGTCTTTTCTTGGATCAGTGTGCCTTTTGTGTCCTATGCCCTTCACATAAACTTTTGGGTGAAATAACAGCTTGGAAGTCAGTATTTTTTGTCACCGAGTACTCCTGACCTTCTGTTTTATTTTTTTTTGTTCTTCTCACACTACGCTTTCAATGAGGCATTGAAATATTAGTAAAGCCACGTTCAGGACTTGATTCCCTAAGAAATGTTAGATACAGAAACACCTCTATCAAGAAACCTGTGCAAGGCAATGCTGTTTGCAAACCTACTGTCCTGACGATGGACAAAACTCACTCCTGTAGTTATCCTTTGAACTGGTCATAAAATAAAAGTATTTACAAATACGCAGGAAATTTAAAAGCAGATAGAATTTGTCCTTTCTTGCCTCTGCTCTGTCATAATTTACTGCTTATCAGGTCCATGGGATCAAAGGAACCTCATTCTTCCTTCCTGTGCCTCCCTTTTTCCCCTTTAGTCAGGTTTGTGTGTCAGTGTTGCCCCTATTTGAGGTTACCTGTGTATATTGGGTATAGATTTGGGTGTGTGATGGGGTAGCAGCCTTCAATCATGGCTTTCCAGTCTTAACATTGATACTTAACACAGGAAGCAAGTTTAAAAGGATAAATGTCAAAATCTTTGCCACACACGGCATGACCTCCTCACATCCCACATCCAGGCCACTGCAGCTTCTGTGTTTGTAGCAGAATCACCTGCTAAAGACTCAAGCAAAGGCTGATATTTTGGAAACCATTTCGAACCAACATAGAGTTAAAAAAAAAAAAAAGAAATAGTAATATATATGAGACACTTTAATTCCTGTTCATATTCCTATTCCAGCACAAATGTCATTAAATTGTAATAGTGATTACACATAATGACTACTTGATACTTTGATTTTGCTCAAAAGATCCCTTTTATCTCATCATTATTTACACTTTAAACTCTGCTTCAGAATCTACATGGCTGTCAATTTGTATGATGCACATACTTAATTAGCTCTGATTAGGAGCAGAAGTGTGTGTGGGAGAAACTATTTTGCCAAATACAGTGATTGTATTAAGCCTTAAATATTATGGTTTAATGTGACTGATGAATGAAAAAGGTGTATTTTCAGCTTGGTGGCGCTGGCTCATGAAGATGAGAGGTGAAAGGTGGATGCTGTGGTTTGGAGCTTCCAGGGAAGGTGCTTTTGCCTTGCTCTGGCACAGGAGGTAGGAGATGCAGCTGGAGCATTCTTAGAGGTACCAGCAAGACAGGAAATAATAGAGAAAAACTTGCTTCAGACAGATTGTTTCAATAAAAGGTTGAATTTTAGGACCTCTCTACTCAGCTTCCTCTTGTAGGCTTCTTTATCATCTTCCCAGCCCCAAAATCTCAGTTTAAAAAAAATGGTGTTGAGAAGAAGCAGTAAGACTTACAGGAGGAAAAGGAAATATTTAAAGGTAAGTTGGGACACGATACAAATCAAAACAGGACAAGCAAACAGATGGTTTCAAACTTAAAGATAGGGGGATTTGACAAGTGTGGGGGTGATTGGCAAGACATTCTCATGTAATTGGTGAGAATTTGTCTTCCAGGGCTGAAACCTTGAACAACAACCACGTTAAATCCTGCAGTCTTGGACAAGGGGTGATAAAGAGAAGGTGAAAAATAGTGAACCTAGAAAATTCCCAAATAAGCTAAGTGTTTGAAATTGGGCATCTGGAACAAAGCATCTCAATCCCTAAGGAACTGATGCTAGAAAATGAATTTTAAATAATTTTTTACACTTCTAAAAATGCCAGACTTCAGACGTGTTCTTTCCTGTACAGCCCATCTGAATGATGAGCAGGAGAGCACACAGAGCTTTTAGAATCATCCTTCATTTTGTGCATTGTATCCCAACAGTAAAGGAAGTTCATAAACTTAGCAAGTGAAATACCTGTTCACAACCAAGACCAAACCAGACTTGGAGAAGTAGGTCCCCTTATGTATTAAAGATCTGATGAACCTGAAGCAAAGGAAATATTTAGGGAGGTAAAGCCTCTGCAGAAAGGCCACATGAATTCTCTGCACTCACCTCCTCCTTGACTTTCTGAGCTGGTGATTGCTGTACCTTCTTGCTATTTTATTTTGGGGACTTAATGTCACAGGTTTTTGTGGTCTTAAAGGACTGAGGCAGAGAATTATAAGTTATCAGGCCTTAAAGAACAAAGTTTTTAGAGCACATAAATAAGTGCAATGCACTGGGGAAAGAAACCTGCCAGACTTACAAAAGGAAAGCTGTGCTTGGCAAATTATTATAGTTCTTTTCTTTGAGGGAATCGAAGCAGGTGGGCAAGGAGAATGTAGTCAGTGTAACACAACCAGATCTTTAAAACAAGTTCATCAAAATGTCATATCAAGCAGTATGGAAGAAAGATGCCATGGGGTAAGAGAGGTCCTCATGTAGATTAATGATAGGTTAGGAAAGAAATAGGAAACATATAATTGATTTTCCTGCTGGAGAGAAAACACTGTCAGTGATCTGTGCTGGTTCATGGGTTGGTTGACATAAATGAACTGAAGAAGGTTATAAATATTAAAATCTTCTGATGGAACACTATTCAAGAGAGCCCAAAATGCACAGAAGTAGAGCTGCAAAGAGTTAGAAAGATCATGCAGTAATGGGGAATAAAATGGCAATTGGGGAAGAAAATGAGTGCAGAGCACTGCAAACAGCAAAGGTAATTCTAGTTATTTGTGTGATACTGGGCTTAAAATTAGCTGTCACCACTAGGAAAGGACTGTGACAGACTTTCCATAAACATCCTTTATCAGCCACTGTTGGAGCACAGGTGATGGGTACTTGGACATTTGGAATAACACCCTATTCTACTGTTTTACAAAAAAAAGGCTGTGATTTATTTTTTTTTAAAGAACCTGAACACCAAAGAATTCTTTTTCCTTTCACTAAGATTTATGTAGGACGTTGTCATCCTTCTCCCAAAAGTGATAACAAAATAAATGAGTTTGTGCACTTACTCCTGAGGCTTGGTCTCTGTGAAGTGTTCCCAAGGAAAAATGGAAGGGAACAGGTTTTTTTGGGCTGAACTGGCACCAGCGTGGTCAGAGATACCTTCCTTGGCTGCAAGAAGGTGCAAGGACTTTATTTTCATCGCACTTCAATGAAAAAGTGAGATGTTATTTTTTTTTAAGCTAATGGAAAACACAGGAAAGGCCCAAGCACAGGTTGTCGCTGGTATTTAAGTGTTCAGATTTTAATTAAGTTCAGAGAATGCTGGGTTTTGCTGTTGATCTTTGAGGCTTGGGGTTGCCTTGGTGTGACACAGAAATCCTGATGGGGGGGAGCAAAATGGAAACCAGGATTTTCCATGTAACAGCTCAGCAAGTCGTGCTACCTTTTCAGGTAAACAAAGAGGCCTTCAAGGCAAGTTAGTCTTGTATTTTGTCAAGAGTCTGTAATATGTAAATGTCTGTAATATACTCATTCTGTAGCCATCTTCATAATATTTTCATATCTGTTTCTATTCCTCAACTGATTAACATGCTAAACTTGCCATTTCCAAACTGAATGTTGTCCTGGGATCATTCAGAACGTTAAAATACTCTTGAATAACTTGTTTTTACATTGGTAGTGTCTCCCCTCCATTTTAGATATGATATTAATATTGAGTGATGGTGTTGTTTTAATTTATTTGAGATATATTTAATTTCTTGTTCTTAAAACCTTTCCTGCTCCAGCAAAATCCAAATTCCTGAGATCTTGCCTGCCATTGAGGAAAAGACATTCCTCATGGATTGTGCCTATTGTATAACAATATTAATATATTTTTTCTTTGTATGCTATATTGTATGAATTATACAGTAAACCCACGACAAAGAGAGTACCAGATTACAGTTGTTTGAGTAGTGATCATTCTGTAAGTTGTTTGTTTGGTTTTGATAAGAAACAAAATTAAATCCTGAAGACTTGTTTTTCATCTACCTTTTTTCTCTTTATCCTCTTTTCCTTTCCCCTTCAAGTGATAGGTAAAGTGAAAAATCTTGCTTTTTTGGTATTCTTTTTAATTAAGATTGCAGTAGCTTGTCATAGCTCTAATCCTCTATAAAAATAGCCATGAATGCCAGGGCATTTTCCTTTCTTTTAATTTAATGAGACGTAAACAAAAATCAGTACGTCGTGGTGATCTTGGAAGCAGTTTAGGAAAAATATGTGAGCAATAACCAAATGGAAATATTGCTTCTCTTCTCCATTATATAATGGAATCATAGAATGGTTTGGGTTAGAAAGGAACTCAAAGATCATCTCATTCCACCCCCTGCCATGGTAGGGACACCTTCCACTGTCCCAGGCTGCTCCAAGCCCCAATGTCCAGCCTGGCCTTGGGCACTGCCAGGGATCCAGGGGCAGCCACAGCTGCTCTGGGCACCCTGTGCCAGGGCCTCCCACCCTCACAGGAAAGAATTTCTTCCCAATATTTAAGCTAACCCCGATCTCTTTCAGCTTAAGGCCATTTCTTCTTGTTCTGTCACTGCCTGTCCTCATATTATACGTACACTTGTATTGTGTTGCAATATTCTATTCTGTCTTGTTGTGTTGTAGTATTTGAGCTGCTCTCTGCGTCTGTCAGTCCTGGGTTTATTTTCATGATTAATAGAGCCAAATCACTTTCAGAACCTATCAGCAATTTCATTATTAAAATAGCATTACATACAACTTTTGTTGCTCTACAGCAGTGACACTGCTCAGATCTGTCGGCACTGGCTCTTTGTGCTGAGCAGAAGTAACTGCTGCGTGGGTTTTGTGGGTTTCTCCTTCTTTTTCCTTCCTCCTTTTTTTTTTTT
>VWZT01006076.1:169792-203478 GCA_013397055.1 Pachycephala philippinensis | reverse complement strand
TTTGGCTGTACATTGAGAGCCATCCCCTGAGCCGGACAGGCAGCTGCGCCCTCTTCGCTGGTGTGCTGGTGCTGCGTTTGGAGCACGGGGAAGGGCTGCCCTTGTTCTGCATTGGGCTGCTGCTGTGACTCAGCCCCAGCCAGCCCCGGCTGATGTGACAGGCAAGCTGTCACAAGGAATTCACTCACACCGAGAGCTTGTCCCCACGGGTGGAAAAATCCAGCACGGCTGCAAAGCAGCATTAGTGCAGCAAAATGTTTGAGACGTGCTGAGTGTTCTGCAGAGGCTTCAAAACCCCCGGCAGACGAGGAAATCCAAATGCCAGGTGGATGTGCTCTGGGAGGGATTTCCAGTCCAGGCAAGGGGTTGTTCCACAGAGCCACTTCTAGATCCCACACGTCCTCTCCCTTCAGAGTCGTTTCCAGGGGTGTATATTTTCTTGCCTGTGACTTGGGAACTTCTTCCATGCCTGCATTTTCAGGTGCCCTGATCTCTTCCTCTCCTGCATACTTGTGGAGTAAGGACTTGTTCTTGCATAAATCGCTTGCAGTTAACTTTGACATGAAAGGGGAAGAATCATGGTGGGAAGAGGGGGACTTCAAACTTACACTTCCAAAATGGAAACCCTCTTATACCCCAATATTATATGAAGTTTGATGCAAAAAATGCATTACACTAATACTAAATTTTGTCCTTGATGTGGTGGGGGTGATGGTGGTGAATTGGGACTGTTAAGACTACAAATTTTGTTCAATATTTCCCAATTAGAAAATACAATAGAATTGAGAGCTACTCATCTCTTTAGCAGTTTCTGGAAGAACTCTGTTTTTCAGGAGGTGCTACAGAGGTTGCTCTGATTATTATCCCCACGATGGGCAGGTTTTGCATTTTCCTTTAGCAGGGACTACCTAATGTACAAAATTCTGTCAGTGTTGGAAATACTGTGCCACCAAAGCTTTCACCTAATCCTTCCTGCATTTCCTTTCAACACCAATGTATTTAGCAATGTTTGTGTGATTTCTTGCAGGAAAGTCTCGTGTTTGTTATGTCGATGGCTGCCAGCATATGTTTCAGATTCTCATGCTTGTCCTTACTGGATGAGCTCACTGATGGTGGCTGGGTAGAAGCTGTACAGGCTCAGCCAAACCCCAGACCTCCATTCTTACCTCTCCCTTGGGGCAATGTTGTTTCCCGCAGTGCATCCAAGAAAAACACTTTTCCCTCAGAGTGGCTCAGCACGGAGGAGTGGGATGCAACCAGGCATCAGCCAGATCTCCCCCTCTGTTTTCCTTTTCCCCTTTTCTCCTCTCATAGTTTTGGAGCAGAGCTTTCTGTGGTGTACGTTCAACCCTGCTTTGGGTTTATGGAAACTTTTTAGGCAGTCAGCTTTCAGCTGTGACAACAACATTTGCATCCAGGTTGTAGATGCAGGAGCCCGCTGAATTTGCCATCGTTACTAGTGAGAGCTCCTGAAGGCTTCCTGAGGGCGGAAGTGGCATTAGAGAATGATGGAATGGTTTGGGTTGGAAGGGATCTTAAAGATCATCCCACCTTCCACTAGCCCAGGTTGCTCAGAGCCCCATCCAATCTGGCCTTGGACACTTCCAGGGGTGGGACATCCAATTATTCTCTGGGCACCCTGTGCCAGGGCCTCCCCAGGCTCACAGTAAAGAATTCCTTCCTAATATCCCATCTAAACCCACTCTCTGTCAGTTTGAAGCCATTTAGCTGATTTATCTTTTGTGGGCCACTTTTGTAGATACTTGGGAAAAACAGTGGTGTGGAATAACGGAGCTAAGAGGTTGGGTTTAAAAATCTCTTGATATTTTGGGGTTTTTTTTCCTTCTTTACTTTCCTAGCTAGGTGGCTGGCAGACTTTCTTGCTCTGCTGAGAGGCTTACTCTGGCAGTAGGGTTCACTCCCTCACCACAAGCATAGCTCACCCATGTGAAAACCCAAAGGATAAGATCCAGTCCCAAGAAGGGTGTCCTGGCTGTTCCCTGCATCCCAATAAATGATCTTTCAGGCTGTGGCTTGCATGAAGCCTGAAATCTGGGATGTGGGAAAGATGACAGAGAAGTCACCAGACTGTGAGACTCAAAATGTAGATGCTCTAAAATACACTCTCGTGGAATTTTGTGACTCATCGTGCCACTTAACTTTTTTCACTGAACATTTTGATTTATTTTCCTTTCATTTTTGTGTGGAAGAGATGATTTTTTAAAATTTGTCTCTTTCCTGCCGAGGTCCAATGACAGGGAGGCTCGGCTTTGCTGTTGTTTATTTGTTAATCTCTCTTGTCCCATTAGGATGGGAAGTTGGTGGCCATCAGGACTCTCTCAGAAGCCTTAGGTCAACTGCAGCATTTGAAGACAAGCCCTACACTGAAATGTGTTAGATCTCAGCCAATAAGTCCTTGAAAATAATGGCTCTGTTCGTGGAAAAAGTGATAATTTTATAAACTAGTTAGAAGAAAAGCTATACAAATATGGATTAATTCCGTTTTTCAGAACCCTGAGACACATCTAATTATTTTTATTTCTCTTGCTCATAAAATATTTTTGAGAGAAAAATAACCTGAGGCTCTTCTCTCATTTCTCTCCTGTTGCCTTTGGTGTTCTTGCAGTGTGTTCCTTACAATAGGAATGAGTGGAAATGGGTTTTGAGGTTCAAGGAGAACAGATGCATATTTTTTGTTCACAGGTTGACAATTATCTGGGTTTTTTTGTTTGTTTTTTTTAACCACAAACAGCTCATTCCCTTTTAGCTGGTAAAAGGCTCCCATCACTCCCATTTATTGCATTTGCCACGCTGCATTTGTGCACTCCACCAAAAACCCACACTTCTCTCCCTGCCTTGTGAGTTCAGCTTTTTTTTATGGTTTCACCTGAGGACCTTCTCTTTTAATTGTGGAAGCCTGCTTTGATTTAATGGAAGTTTCTGTCCTCTGAGAATGATAATGTAACGCTGAGTGCTTTTTTTCCGTAGTGATTATTATTTGTGGGCAAAACCAACTGCATACTTAATTATCCTCATTAGTGGTTCTGATTTTGAAACTGATTCAAGCGAGCAACCCTTTGGAATAAAAGGTTGAGCACTGGCACATTGAATCAGAGTAGAAATTTGAAAAAGCATAGTTTTTTGTTGGGTTTTTTTGGTGGACACATAGCAAATTTATACTGTTGAGCCCTAAAATTCTGGCTACCGTTACACAACACACAACAAGGGAAATAGTTCTGCATTGTGGGATTTTGTACTGCGGGGGGAATTGTGCTCTCCTTTGTTGACTTGACTTAAAACTGTTGTGAGTGGTGGTGCTTAATTGGCGTTTTTGTAATTGTATTAGTTCAATATTTTCATCTCTTTGTTAATTATATTTGCAGTATCAAATAATTTCGGGCAATTGATTTAATTTTGTTTTCCACGTTAAAGCTATTTTGATTTTAGCATTCTCCCATAGTTCTTCTTTAGGGCTGCTTTCACTTTTCTTCATTTTATTAATTCCTTTTTAGTAAGACTTTTGGTGTCTGGCTAGAGCATCTTTATCCGGTGCCTCCACCTGAAACTTATTCCTCATGTGAGTTGTGTTTTACCCTCCTTCTCCTCAAACAGTGAGGAATGTTCTATCCCCGTCAATTTAGAGGAGCAAAAGAAATTCCTGTCCAGAGCCAGAATCAAAGCCAAAGTTGTAAAAGTACATTTGCTTTACCCTTGCTCTAATAAAATTTATAATATTTATCAACCTTGTGTGTTAGTCATTAGATAAAACCCCTAGAGGGAGACACGATCACAGATGGATTATTGTAATGCCTCATCACTCTGATCTTTCCACAATAGCTGCAGTAATTTCTCTAGGTCACTTTGCATAGCCTGTTACTGGATAATTGAGTAGTGATAATAACATTCTTGTTTGTAAGTGTCTAATCAGGTTTTGATTCTTTTCAAATAAGGGCTTTTTTTTTTAGTTCATCAAGGGGAGATGTNAATCAGCATATCTGTGGTTGCATTTGTAATGTTTCTACTACTGGTTTGAAAGGCACAGCAACACATTCAGAAATGTTTCATTTATCAGTTCTCTGCGTGTGTGTGTTTATGCAAAAAAGATTATCTCAGCATACTGTATTGTTTGGATGTCAACAGGGTAATTAACCTGTGGTATGAGCCTGGTAATTCAGTTTCCTTAAATATAATTTATTGTTTAGATGTCTTCAGCCATTTTCCCACAAAAGTTGGTTTGGGGTTTCTTTTGTCTGCTTTTTAGATTAATTCCATTAAATTGTCTTACAAGATGTTTGTCTTTACAGTGAAAAATCAATATTTTATTTTCCTGTGTTGTGGAGGATTTCAATATTTTTCACTGACCATATGAAGAATGGGGCTTAAATTCTCATTTTTTAAAAATTTCTCAATTGTTTTGCTATAATTGGGTCTTTTGTTCTCTTTAGGTCTCTACCTCACAGCCATATTTTTTTAATGACGGTGGTCACAATGACGTTTTCTTGCCTGCTCTTACTCTGATTTCAGACCAGTGAAAAAGGAGCTGCCTGGCTGATAGCAGAACTTTCAAGAGATATGAGATCCTGGGGAGTTCCTTGAGTCTTAACATCCTTCTGACTTCCACCTGTCTTGTCACCTTTTTCTTCCATTTTACCAAATAATCTCTTTTATGCCTCTGTTCCCTGCCCTCTTTTGGGGATGAAAGGGAATGTCTGGTGGGACTCTTGGGGATGATCCTGTGCAGGACCAGGAGCTGGACTTGATGATCCTTGTAGGTCCCTTCCAACTCAGGATATTCTGTGATCTTTGTCTTTTTTTTTGCTCTGATTCTACTCTTGCTTTTTATGCACCACCTCCTGCACCAAAAAAAAGAAAATCAACAAAAAAAACCACCCTGGTTTTGAATTGTCTAAAGCCTGGAGATGCATTTAGGAATTACTGGTGTAAGGACAGCCAAAGGCTGTGATGCTTTCAGGCTCATGCATGAGCCAAACAGGACGAACTCACAGTACAGGGGTCTATAAATGTAGACAACAAACATCCACCCAGAAGTTAAAAATATTGGGGGACCTGTGCTGATGCCTTAGGTTTTAGCTTTTATATTTTTTTCAAGTTGTGCATTCCCAGTGTGTAACTCTGCAGTGTCCTGCAGCCTGGGAGCTGCTGCTCTCTCATGCTGAGACAGACAGAACAAAGCCTCTCCAGGCTGCTCTCCAAGGACACCCAGCCCGGCCTAGGCCCAAAATGTGTAACCCAGCATCTTGAGAAGGGGGGCAAGCTGAGGGGAAATTCCATCATTAGCTACAGTTTAATTGGTGAAATTGGGTTGAGGTGCAAATGGCCCAAAGCTATAAAAGTGTGAAGAACTCGTGACTCGGGGTCCATCTTGGGTGCAGTCTTTGGCCTGCCCAGGGTGTGCCTCTGAAGGCCTTTCAAATAAATATCCACCTTTATTCCCTTACTCCTGTCTGGTCTCTGTCTCTAGGTTGGCCTCTTTAGGCATCATGCTAAACTTCTCCAGTTAACTGAGATATCCAAGAAAGCTGGGAAGTTGTCTTAATCCCTCTCTGTCTGCTGGAGATGACAGACCAAGTGAAGTGAGTGGTTTGCCCCATCGAAGCAGGGTCTCAGACGACCTTAGGCTGTGTTTTTCCTACATTACCTGTGGAGAAGGCTCAAAAAACTGCTCTCCTTCCCAAGGCATGATGGCTGAGGTCTTTTAGGAAAAGGCTTCTTCCAGAAGGCACACAGGATATTGATGTTTTATTGTTTTTCTTAAACTTTGGTTAGAGCTTGGTGAGCTGATAAGAACACACGGGTTCTTAGTCTTTTAACTGCTTAAGGGAACGTGTCTCATCCTGCTTGGTGCCCACTTTATGTGGTTGAGAAGATACCTGCAAAAAATTTTCCAAAAGTCAGCTTTTTCCGGAATGTGCTGTCCCATCATGGTACAAAGCAGTCGGTCCCTTCCGCCATTCCAAGTTCAGCACCAGGACCTCAGACTTTATTAAATACCGTCCTTTTTTTTCCCTTTCCTTTTTTTTTTCTTCCTATTTTTCTTTTTTTTTTTTTTTTATTCTCCTTGGGTTTGCTTCTGTTTCTTGTGTTTAGGCAGCTGTATTTAAAAGTGAGAAATTACTACATTTAAAGGTGGCACCTTATACAATCCAATAATCAGAAAGAAATACTTGATTGTTGCCAGGTTCATCAATCACAACATCACTGAGGAGAAAAGGAGAAGGAACATTGATGTCCAAGGCTGTTGCAAACCTGAAGTTCCACTGTAACACAGTTCAAGCTGTTTCTATAAACCTGCTGTAGTGCAGGAGTGCAGTCAACTGCTTAATTACATAATTTATCTTTTCTGCTTTGATTTTTATTTTATCTAAATAATCTCAGTGGTCTCTTGGCTCCAGACTTCCACTTTGATTCATATCTTTTAATTTATCTATATAAATATTTCATGCTGGATTTGATTAATCAAATGGATGAGAACTAATTTTTCCCTTAGTTTGAAATTGTTATTCATTTAAGACCAAACTTTCCATTTGCAAAGGCATTACAGGAACAGCGTTCAGCCCTTGAAAAGGGCAGGGAAGGTGAATTAAATATAAGTGTCAATTAATTGTTCAGAGACATTTTATTCATATTTTTGAGTGTGCTGACTGGTCTCTCACCCAAGAATATTTCAGTTCTTTCAAGAACTGGAGAGAAAACTGGGGCTTTAATTGCAGAATATGACAAGAGGGCTTTGGAAGAACATGAGGCCCAAAGAGATAATTTCAAAATCACAGAGGTGTTATTTAAACTTACTAAAAGATGAAAGAGCACATGATGAAAAGGAATTATGTACAACACCAAGCCTCTGCATTGCATTCTGGCACTGAGTTGAACAGATACAAAATTTTCTTTTGTTCCATGCAAAGTCCATGAAAGTTTTCACTTTTGGCATCTTTAGGGTAAAGGTTCTTGCACATGAAGGAATCTGAAGGGGGGACATGGTGGAGGAAGGGAAGAGGACAGATGGTTTCATGGTTTGCTTTTGCATTTCTTATCTCTTCATTGGTGCTGATCCCTCCTTGTCACCAGATCCCACATGGGGCAGGCCCAAGCCTAATCCAGTACTGTAATTTAAATGTAGGATTTTCTATCTCACATCCTAGTGACACCCCCTTCTGCCCAGTATAAAGGAGGATTGAGAAACAGCAGTTTCAGCCTGGTTTGCCTTGTGAAGCCTTAACAAATCCCACCCTCACAGGCAGGAATGCCACAAGAGGTATTGGCTAGGTCCTCATGGAAGACCTTCGAGTGCTCAGCATGCACACATGTGTGCTGGGACCTGGAGGGGTGACCTGCCTCAGGAGAGAAAAGGTCACCTCTGTAAAACCAAAAAACGCCTCAATTCTTATCTGTGCCAATAGCTACAGATGTTGGAAATGCCCAACCCAGCTTAGATCTTCACACCTGTGTGTCCATCGTGGTTACATCTGCCCAGCCTGGCTCACAGTGCTCAGTCTCCCTTGCTGAGGGTGATGCCTTAGGTTTTAACTTTTATATTTTTTTCAAGTTGTGCATTCCCAGTGTGTAACTCTGCAGTGTCCTGCAGCCTGGGAGCTGCTGCTCTCTCATGCTGAGACAGACAGAACAAAGCCTCTCCAGGCTGCTCTCCAAGGACACCCAGCCCGGCCTAGGCCCAAAATGTGTAACCCAGCATCTTGAGAAGGGGGGCAAGCTGAGGGGAAATTCCATCATTAGCTAAAGTTTAATTGGTGAGCCTGCCCAGGGTGTGCCTCTGAAGGCCTTTTAAATAAATATCCACCTTTATTCCCTTACTCCTGTCTGGTCTCTGTCTCTAGGTTGGCCTCTTTAGGCATGAAGGGAGATCAGCTTGCAGCCCCACTGACCAGCTTGTTGGAAAGAACCAGTTTAGCTGACAGGAGATCTCTCAAATGCCAACAGAAATTTTGCATCTGGCTGACGTATTCAGCACTTTGCTCTGCACAGCTTGGCAGCGTTGTCTCCCCTGAAAATCAGGAGAAATTTCCTTGGCTATAATGCTTTGTCAGTTCCCCTTATCACTTCAAGTAGCTGAGAGTAAGGAATGTTGATAGAACTTGCAAAAAATTTATCCACCTCCCTTCTCCCTCCTCCTCTCCCCTCTGTTTTTCCCTCCCCTCTCCCTCTCTTCCCATTCTTCTACGAGTGAGATCCTGGTATCTGCTGAGCCTGAGACTCCTGAAGTGCTTCTTGTCCTTTGATCTGATAAACTGTTGATGTGTTCCTTTAACCACTCAGCCGAGGACACAAATCTCTGCCTTCTTGCCCCAAAGTACTTGCCGGTGCAGATTGTTTGTCACCTTTTCATTCCAGCTGGGGCACCTGAGCGCTGCTGAGGTGCTGCCTTCCCCTTGTTTCCCTCAAGAGTTATTGGTTTAGTAATAAATAACCCTTATTCAGGAGGAATCTTTGCCTTTTCTTCAATTTCACTGAAAACTGATGTCATCTCTGTCCAGGCCAAGTGCAGTCACTCAGCTGCAAGAATTTTCAGTTCTGCCTTGGATATTATTTTCTCGTCTATGATTGCCTTTTTTTTTCATTCTTCAGGTATTTCTCTTTTCTGTTTTATTTCCATAACCTTCATCTCTTTCCCCTACCACTCTCCCTTGCAACTCTTAGTCCGAGTTGCTTCTGCTTTCTCAAAAACATGGTGCTTAGTTGGATCATATTCTACCATTAAGTGACATAGAATTAATTACACATCTTCTTTGACTTGTCTCAGTTTCAATTAGCTTTTACTAAATCACTTGTTCTGTCATTCAGCTAATCCCTTTCTTCCCATGGAATGTTGAAAAGAAATATATTTTTAATAAGAGCTTCTGAAATCCCATTTTTGTTGTTGGATGTCTCCAAGTAGCTTACACAGTGAATTCCACCACAAAAAGCATCTGGACTGTCAGCACTGTGTACAAGTGTGTGTATTACAGCACTGTGATTATTTTCCAGGGATCTTGGTGTGTTTGTGGCTGCCATTAAGATGAATGCGTAGCAGATGCTGGTTTAAAATGAAGCTCTGTTGTACAGGCTGATGGATGGAAAGTTTGTCAAAAGTAGTGAAAGCTTCTACAGGGGATACAAAGCAGCTGGAAAAATTCATTGTTATGTGCTGCTAGTATGAGTCTCTAGTTCAGCTGTGCTGCATTTGATTGGGAAGTTAGATTCTATGGAAGTGTCAAACAGAGATCCCGACAGTCTCTATTTTTATGGCATTTGTAATTTAGTATTTACCTCTTTGTTCTTGGCCAGGAAATCTACTGGTTTCGCTTGAATATCTGCTAAGAAGCAGCACAGCACAATAAAAGCTGGCAAATGTGAACTGTGTTTATTACTTCTACGTGAATGTCTTGTTGGCCAATGGAAATTTAAATACCCTGTTGATTGTTTCATTTGTATTTGTAGAGAAAAGCTTGTACAGCAGATGAACAATGCCAAATTGTTTTTTTTTTTCAGTTCTCTATTATGTTACCAACAATACTGTTCTCTGCTTCAAAGTACAACTATAATTAGAAATGTGATTATGTAAAAGTGGCACCATCTTATTCAGTCCTTCTGAATGAGGATTCAGCTTCTTCCTGTGCTTAGTCCTATTGTGCCTATTTTTGCTTTCCAGATGCCCGAGTTCCTCTTGGGATTGCACCAACTAGGTGGAACTTTTCTTGCAGGGGACTTTATTCTGTGCTGGCACCTGCCTCGTCTAAATGCAGGAGCTCAGCTCCAGTGTTGAAATTTCTCCTTTCTGAATCTCCAAGTGCCTTTCGACCTTCTCTGTGTCACTCATTTATCTCTCTGTCTCCTGCATGCCAGACATCTTTCTCAGTTGGGGAGGCTCTCTCTTTCTTAATTTCCACTGATTTCCAGAGGCTGTTTTGCTCTCTTTTTTTTCACTCCTGATGATATTTAGAATGAACATCTTCCCACCCTGTATCTTTGCAAGATACCAAAAGAGAGAAGGAAAAAATAGTTCATTTTGTTCTCCAAACTACCATAAAATGCAGTGGCAGAGGTAAACAAGACAGTTCATGGCTTAGCATTGGGATTGCAAGTCCTTTTTGCAGGATAATAGAATCCATCTTGTGTAAACGAAGGCTACCCTGAATTCTGTCTCATCACTCCTCACTGGGATCTCCTCCGCTGTGGTCACCTTTTCCAAAACTGACCCCTTACCAGCCTTGCTTTAGGAAATCCTGTCAGAATCTACTGCATTTAAGATATAATGAAATATCCAACTCTCTGTGTTTGTGTCAAGCACAACTGAGAAGGTTTTTTTTATGAATGAGCACTAGATGCAAATATAAAGCAGGTTGGTGGTATTGGAATATATCCTACCATTTATTGGAAAACAAAAAATCGTGCATTAGGCTTATCAGCTCTCCAATAGAGCAGGTTAGGAAGGTACTTTAGAGGAAATGTTGGGGAACCTTTAAACCACCTGGAGCCTTCAATCCCTCCAGTGAGAGCTCAACAGCCCGTGGCAGAAGTGGCTAATCCGGTGCTCTAACATTGACTCTTTCCAATGATACAGAATCTTCAGTTTAAGGTTGGGAGTGGGACTGTACCCACATGGATGGCAGAATCAAGATTATCATAGGCACCTAGGTTTATGGGTCTTTGCCAGAAAGACCTGACCAAATGATATAAAGCATTTATTAAGCTGTATCTGTATTAAGTATAGATATGTATTACTATTAAGGAGTTATGGGGAATTTTTTTGCTGTTTGCTCAGTTCTTTTTACTTTATAAATCATTTTTGCCATGGAAAGACTGTAGAAATAAATTCAGGGATGATAACAGAAACTGCCTGTGTTCCAGGCAGAAATTTAGTCACTGGAAATTTTATAAAGGCAGATTACTGATAGATTTTTTCAGGCTGTACGACAAGTCCTGCCTCAGCCAGTGCGGAAGTGAGTGGATCTGTATCAGTTTACACCAAAAGGGGTTTCTCATTTTACTTTTGGGTGTAAACCACTTGCTGTGTTTATCCTGGTGATATTTCCTTTGAAAACAAGAAGCATTTTATTAGAGGTGACATTAGCATCCAGATGCTTTGATTACCTTCCCTGGGCATCGCGTTTGATTTGGTGGCGGCATCGAATCGTTTCGCGCGCTGCTGAAATTTCTCAGTTTTTCAAGGTCTGTTCTTTTTTCCTTTGTGTCTTGCAGTTTTCAGTGAGGAGCTACACGCCAGTCTCTATTTTGTCAATGCATCTCTGCAAGAGGTAGTGTTTGCTAGCACCACAGGGACACTGGTACCCTGTCCAGCAGCGGGGATCCCCCCGGTGACGCTCAGATGGTACCTAGCGACGGGCGAGGAGATCTACGATGTCCCAGGGATCCGCCACGTCCACCCCAATGGCACTCTCCAAATCTTCCCCTTCCCTCCTTCAAGCTTTAATAACTTAATCCATGATAACACTTACTATTGCACAGCTGAAAATCCTTCAGGGAAAATCAGGAGTCAGGATGTTCACATTAAGGCTGGTGAGTACAGGCTTTTACCGGGTTCACATGGGATTGGGGAGGGAGGAAATTTGGATGTTTCAAACAGTAGCAGCAGAGGTTGGCCAGAAGTGTAACCTCTGAATTCTTAACAATATTAAGTAATATTGCAAATTCTTTCCCCTCCTCTCCTCCCCAGTTTGAGTTATTTTGGTGCTGAAAAGTTATTTTTCCAAAGATCAGTTGAGCATAAATATAAGGAAAAACAAACTGATAATCAAATCAATAATCAGACCATGCTTGCCCATTAAAGAGCTGCGTGAGAAAAAGATGGATTTTGTACATGGGCTGGAAGAGAAGAGGAATGCTTGGCTTAAATCACACCCTTCCTCATTTGTTTGTGGTCCCTTGTGCTTTGTTTTGAGGGAAATTTGTGTCCCCTGCAACGATTCAGCATCTCATGTGGGTCCACGGGCAGTGCTTTCTCTTTAAGCTAAAATATGCAAATGGGCAGAATGGTTTTGCATCTGTTTTCTGCACTGGCTGGGTCAGCCAGTGGGGAATTACAGAGGGATCAAAATCAGGCCTTTTGTTACCACACACAAACACATGATTGCACAGTTTTTGAAGATTTTTGTCTGCCCACTTCAGTTAATT
Source organism: Pachycephala philippinensis (assembly GCA_013397055.1). Lineage (NCBI taxonomy): Eukaryota > Metazoa > Chordata > Aves > Passeriformes > Pachycephala > Pachycephala philippinensis. Next base: position 191,331 of record VWZT01006076.1, on the reverse strand, counting down.
AAAATATTCAAACAAACAAGCAAAAAGTAGTCTGGGAGCTGACCCTTGGCAAATGCAAATCCTTGGAAGCTCTTTATTGTTGGTGGAGCTATGCTTGGCTTTTCTCAGAAGAGAACAACCCTTCCTCTGGAGATTTCTCTTCACAGGAGTCTCACAGGGAAAACTGTGAACAGTTAACAAGTAGATTTGCCTGTGACTTCCTTTTTAAATAATAAAATGTATTCTCTTCTTCTTAACAATGAGTTAACATTCAGAGGTCTGTAGCTTGTAGGCAGCTGGGAAGCAAGAATAAAAACCAGGTTTCAATGAAATTCATGTCTCATTAAAATTTTAGTCTAGAAAAGCGGGTTTTCTTGCACAGGAGGCATCCAGTAGAAGCAAGTTATCATGTTATGTACATGGGGAGTTCTATGATGGTCTGTGCTTCTTATGAAAATATTTAGTTGCCCATAAAAAAAATAAAGCTTGAAAATCAAAGATTCATATGAACACATTGTAACCAACTTTGTTTGAAACTCGGTTCTGGTTTTTGAGATTTTGGTTTTACTTTCTTGGATTTGCGTGCAAGTTGTCTGCTAGAATTTTATTTTGAGACAACATATTTATTTTTGTCATTTCTGGATTTGTCAATTTGTCTCCATTTTGAACACCTTTTGGGCAGTGTTTTTTCCCAGGATTACTTTCCAATTTTTACATTTCTTAGATAAACTAATGTGGTGGTACAAAGGAGGCTAGAACTTGCAGTGTTGCTGGCTAAGGCTCCGAACTGGTGTTCATTTAGGTGTAAAACATTCATCCATGGAACTCCAAAACAAGACTTCTCCCTCTGCCTGAGAAATAAACCTTGCAAATAAAAAAAGTACCTTGAAAAAGGGCCTTGCAGTTGGTAGTGTAGCTGCATGGCTCACAAGCTAACAACTTCTTTTTTTGCCAAGTCAGAAATGCCCTCTTTACCTCTCTTCTTTCCTTTTTTCACTTTTTACCCCACTTCTATTCATTTCTCTATTTAACTCAATTTCTCAGTTAATCTGAGGTTTGGATAATGAGTTAAATCAGTTCCCTTCCTTCACAGGAACTGATCCTGTGTGTGGGAGCTGTCACTGTGTCTGATGGCAGACCTCAGCTATTAGTGAGCATCTTTTCAAGGGCTTGTGTAACCCCTCAGTCACAGGAAAACACAATTTGGAGACTCTTCTGTGCATGGCGGTGAAGTGTATTTTATGCTCAGATGATGAACCCTGGGTTGCTCAAATTTGAAATTAGAAGCTTCATTTCTTTACATGGTGCTTACAAATTATTTCTGTTTGTGTGAAATCTGAACAATATTTCAATATATGGCACTAATTAACGTGATTTTGAGGGGGTCTTTCTAATTTCCTCCTTCCAATGCACTCCAACAGCAATTGGTTTCCTAAGAATGCAGAAGAAATCAGTGGATCATCTGGTCATAGCACAAATGCTAATATGGTTCTGCCCATCCTCAAAGTCAGGTTGAGAAATCTGGAGCTCATTTACCTCTTTTACCAGGAATATGGGCATCAGATACAAAAATTCCAGCTCACAGATAATTGTAATTGTGGGTTTGAATGTAATTTTGCATATAGTGCAACAAACATTCCCAAACTCCCCCCAAAAATCATAACCCCCACACCTGGACACCCAAACCTAATCCTCTTCCATGCCAATCCCATGTGGGAGTGAAGGTACAGAACTCCATTTTACCTAAAAGCTCTCCTGTGCAGTCATGGCAGTGAAGAGTCTATGTGTTTGTTTGTTTGTTTGTTTGTTTGTTTGTTTGTTTGTTTGTTTGTTTGTTTTTTTAGTAGCAAAGGCTGACATTCTCATATAAATTAATGACCTGGGGACTTGGGATTTAAAAAAAAATAGAAAAATTAGGAAAAGTAAAAATCAGCAATTTATTCATGGAAGCTGTCAAATCTATGATCTGGAAATAGCTGGGGGGCCTTGTAAATCAAAATAATATAAATATTTTTAAGCAAGGAAATGAATAAACCTCTTTCCAGTTTTTGTGCTCCTCATAGTTTCTGTGTTGGATTTTATTGACGTGATCAGCTGGGCAGATTTTCAAAATGGCCAATGTTCTGAAAAGCACAAATACCTTCAGCAGTGAGTTGGGATGTTGCTGCTGAACAGGCCTTTCCTGGGAATGCTGGCTGGAGCAGGAGCATTAGACACAAGTCAGCCTCATTAAGGTGATCAATGTGCCATTCCCTGGGTGTAGAACAAGGTCAGGGGGCTGCTTCATCACAGGGCAGCCAATGCTGTAAAGTCACTGCATTAAAGGTGCTTAAAATATCAGTTTAACACTCATAACAGGGTTAAGAATCCTCACCCTTGATTAGAAATAAATTACTGACTTTTAAAGAAGTAGCAGTGTCTATCTCGTGATAGAAAATGGATTTTTTTTTTCCTTTTAGAAAAGGTATTTAATTTTTAATTAAATTTATTTATTTTTGGTTAGGGCTTCTAAAAGTTATATTGTTATAGAAATGTTTGGGATGGAGAACTTCAGCCTTCCTTTTTGCAGTGGTAACAATGGACCTGAAAACTTGATGCTGTTTGCATTTTGAAGACTGTGGTTACAGTTCATTACTCTGCCTTTTATTTCTTGAAATACACCCTAAGTGGGGCAGATATTTAGAAATTGAAGTGCTCCTGGTGTATAGAAACACTTTTGTAAACTCTGAAAAGGATTTACTGAATTTTCAGCCCAGAATCTGTGGGGTTAAATGTATTTTTATGTGAGCTTGGTCTGTGTTTGTGGACAGGAAATGCGGGCAAGAAATGTCCCTGTAATGTGGCAGCTCAGCATTGCAAAATTATTGACAAATAATTTTCTGATTCTAAACGTTTGTTGAATCGTGTTGGGTTTTATTATAATGTGGTTTTGTTTAATAGAATTGTGGTTTTGTTTCTGTTTTTTTTACCATCAACTGATTTCTTTCAGGGCTGGTCAATCAAATGTAGCTCTCCTCTTTCTTACTCTCGTTTCTCTGTGTTCCTGACACACATTTCTTTTTCTCTCTCTCTGTCACCTCTATCGATTTTCTCCTTCAGTTCTCACTTCTTCAAAATCCTAAATGACACTGACCTTCTCTTCTCCCCTCTGGATGTCTGATTCACACACAGCACCTGCGTGTACCTCTGTGCTCTTTGACAGAGCAGAAAACCCTTTGTGAAGGGAAATGTGGCTGGGGAAACAGGACAAAACATACATAACATAAAACCTAACAGCATCTACCCACATAAACATGCAGTTCTTACCCGAGCCTCCCAGAATTAGGTGAGGAAAGAACACAGAATAAGAGATGCAGATTTTGAGGAAACAAAAAAGATCTGGGAGTCTTTCATGTGAACTTTCAATCAGCCTTGTAAATGTGTGTTATTCACTGAGATAAGAGCTCACAGCCTGATTCTGGGGGGCACTTTGGGAGGCTAACCCAGGAAGAGGGTGAGATGTGGGGCTGCAGTTTATTTACCAATTTATTGTCCTCTTGTCCCTGCAGTTTTACGGGAACCCTATACAGTCCGTGTGGAGGACCAGAAAGCCATGAGAGGCAATGTAGCAGTGTTCAAGTGCATTATCCCCTCCTCTGTGGAGGCATACATCACTGTTGTCTCATGGGAGAAAGACACAGTCTCGCTTGTCTCAGGTAGGCTCTTATGGCTTTTTTTTTTTTTTCCCAGCTGGCAATGGCAGAGATGTTTCCTGTTGTTTTTTTTTTCCCCCCAAAATGCCCGATGTTTACTTTGGTTCAATTCCAGCTGAGTGAGATGTCATCCTCCCAGTAATGTATTTCACTTCAGCACTGCTGCATCCCTGTGACTCTGTGTGTGTGTGACATGAAGGCTTCAGACAGCCCTGCTTTTCTAGCCTGCTTGAGGGGAAAATAACATGTTTTTTGTTTTATACCAGACATAAAACCAGCTTTCGGGTGCTGTGGCAGTGGGTTTGCATTTAAACTTTGATAAAGAGCTCCTGCATGCCAAAGAAATTTGAGTGTCATAAACATGTGCTGGGTTGTAATTGTTTTTAGTAGTGGTGTTACTCACTGATTAGAAGAAATCCTGAGTCTAAATTTGTTTGGTTATGTTTAAATGAGGTATGTAATCAATATTTATACTTTCATAGCATTTTTAATCCCAAGTATATTCACAGATAACAGTGGAGGCTTAAGAACAACCATAAGCTGAACATACTGAAGTGAAACAATCTGTACTAAAGCAGTTATGTGCATTAATCTATTTACTGACAGAGGGAGAAAATGTGAGGCATTGTTCGGGAATTTGGGCAAAGAAAATCTAACATTTTAAAGCATAAACACTGTAAGAAATTCATGGGAGAACGAATAGGTAGGAGAAATATTTTCAGTATAGTACTTGTCTGAATTATACATAATGCAGGGTGCAGCTGTTGTTACACATACAAATGATTTATGTGTGCAGAAATTGGAAATGTATTGTTCCAGTGCTGTGCAGAATGGAAAAAAGTAGTTTGAGTTAAATGTTGCTGCAGAGTCTGCTTAGGAATATGTTTGTGTTTATGATGCTCAAGTGTGTGAAAATGTTTTTGTACACCTCCTCAGTATATTAATAATTTTTATTTTCTGACAAATTGTGGCATTGATGGAAATACCTGTGTGTTTCTATGACTCGTGTGACAGACTTAATTTCTCCCTGTGTTTTATTGATTCCTGACATCACCTTGTAATACTTCTTTTCAAAAATTATAATTCAAAGAACTTTCCAAGGATTTGGTAAATATTTAACAACCATGTAATTGATGATCAGTTGTTCTATGTTGCTAGTGCAATGTTGAAGCTTGGTAAATTCCCTTCCTTATGCTCTTGGATTTTGATTATATCATAATTTTTTGTCATTGAGCAACTGCAACGGGGTGTGTTTGCACAAAGAGCTCTGTAATACCTCAATTGTTGGACTCACCAGCCCTTCAGCCAACACAGGTCAGAGCTGTATTTAAATGCACAAACAAGCTTTCCATTATTCTGTATAAAATGATACAGAATTATGCTTAAGGTTGTCTAAACTATGATTGCAAGTGTTTAACACAACAGTGGATGGATGTGTTTATTTTGCTTCATCTTAAAATAATCTGCTAATGATGCCTGTACGTCTGTATGTGTGAGTATTGGCTGGAATAAATGTTTTGAATGTCTTCATGGTTAACTACCTTAATTTATTTTTAAGTTTATTCATTCTGTATTATAAGGAAACATGCATATTTTCTCTGAAAACCTAAACTGAGAGGACACAATCTGTTTTTTTTTTTTACTTCAGCATTAGTTCCTTGTACCCCTGTGATATCTCAGTGGCTCAATCCTGCCCTGAACCCCAGAATCAGGAGTAGGGGACACCCAGGTCTCTGTCATCTCTTTTTTAGGGAAAAAATATGGCAGTTCTTCAAAACATCATGGCTGTCACTCACAGATAATCTATTTTTTATTAGCCTGTATTGGTTTTAACCCCAAACTTTGGGGGGGATACAAGTGTGTAATAACATTTAACTATATGGATCTAAATCTAATAATTTTTTTCCTTAATGTACCCTCTGACAGTGGTTGACATGGCTACAATCATTAAAAATCTATTACAAACTTTAAAAAAATTCTTATTATCTCACAATCCCTCAGTTCTGCAGTTGGGAATGTAAATGAAAATAAAACATAGTTCATTAGAAGGGATGCTATAAAGAACCCCATTTATTGTATTTTTTTTAGTGTGCAAGGCCAGATCCTTTGGTCTTGCACACAGAAAAGTATTGGGAGCTATTAAGTATTGGAAAATATCAAGTTCTGATTTATTTTCTTCTTTTTTTCCTAAATAACTCATTTACTGGTTATTCATTAGCATCTGCAAAAATGAGAACCATTGTGATGGGAAACCTCTTCTGTGAAAGGAAAGAATATAAAGAGAGTTATAAGTATATTTGGAGAGTGATGCTTTTCGTGGTTTGAAGAGGACAAGGGTCCCTTCCAACCCAAACCATTCAGGGATTCTTTCATTTCCCCTGAGATGGTACAACCATTCCAAACAGAAACCAGAGAAGCTTTTTTTTTTCTTTTCTGAAGGGCTTAAACCCCATTGCAATTCTTCCAACAACAACCTAGAGTAAATATTCAATATACCTGTCTCTCTGTAGTCCCATTCTGACTACGAGGATAGAAAGATCTGGAGATGAACCAGAATCCTTCATTTCAGAAATTACTGTTGTAGATGTCAGCTTTGGGGTTTTTTTTTGTTTTGTTTTTTGGTGTTTTGGGGGTTTTTTTTGTATGGCAATGCAATATTAAAAAAACAAGCAAAAAAAGCACAATACTTTTTACTTTTATAGGGTAAAAATATCCTGCCTTTCTAAAAAGAGTGTTTAAGAAGCGTGTTCCTTGATTAAAACCCTACAAGGTTTTTGCTCTTGCCACAACGTGCTGTCCTGGGCATATCTGTATATTTGGTTTTCAGGGAGCTCAGTGATGTCCAGAGTAATCGAAGTGTGTAATAAATATAGCTGGGCAAGAGCATCTTCTGTTTCCTGGCTGCAATTTTATGTCGTGCCTGCAGGTTATTGTAAAGTAATTGGGAGTTGAAACATATTAAGACCTATTACCAGAGCGTTTCCAAGGAGTATCCCAAAAGAGCAGCCTCCATGTTCAATAAAGGGGAAGGTGCCCGTATTTGGAGGCAGAAATACCAATTTCTGTGAAGTTTCCACATGCAAGGACAGCTGCAGCCTGGAAAGGTGTGCAGGAGCTTGTCTGTTTTTCAGGGGACAGCTCCAGAATTGGGGTTTTGCTCCTACACTTTCTCTTTCGATGTGACAGCAAATCTGAGGCCTAAAAGCTTTTACAGAGTGTCCTCTAGGGGCCGAGGTAGCAAGAAAAAAGATTTTTAAAGCAAGGCAAAACCAATTATTTGGATGAATCTGTTTTGAGGAAAAGTAGAAAACACTGACCTCTGACAGCAAAGACACAGAGATCTTTTCATACTGGAAAGCTCCATTTTGAATAATAATTGTGAGATGGAATATTCAGTTCTCTCTGCTGGATACAGCTGTTTAACAAACCATCAAATTTTGCAGTGGTGCCTGACAAGCTCTGAGGTGTCAGCAAAATGAAGGACTGATGGTAAACCTGAAAAGTCTCAAGGGGCTCACAAAATGCAGGTAACTGCTGTACCAAGCTCTACAGCTGCAGCTACAGGTCTCTTTTCCCAAAATCCTGCTTTTCTGAAGAATTCTGCATTGTCAGTTGACTTGAAACCGAGAGTGAAATTAATTTGAATTATAACGGGGGAGCAAGGCCATGCAGTTTGCTTTCGTATCTGTAACCAAATCCTATGTGATTTCATTAGATGCCACTAAATGTAAATGCTTAAATCAGCCTGGAATATTGGGTTAATCCTAGAATCATCCTAGAATATCTGATGGATAGCTGAGCATGGCTTGCTCAAAGGTCAGACTTCCTTTCCCTCTTCCTGCCTTCCTTCACAAACCATTGCCAAAGAAAGAGACTTTTGGAATCAGCTTTGTGTTGACCTCGTAGCCATTGAATGCAGCCCAAAACCCCGCAGGACCAAGGAGGTCAGCAAAGTATGTTTTTTGTAATAACAGCCAAAAAAACCCCAAAAAAACCCACAAAAACAAACAAAACATAAAAATAACAAACCCAAGGGACAATAGGAAATTATAGGAAATAATTTCCTATTATTTCCTATAATAGAAATACACAGATTGTGTATTTTTACAGGTTGTGCTTCTGCTCCTGTTGGGCAACTGCAAAGCAGAGGGGAGTCCAGTGCTTGGCTTGTTTCTTCTTCACACACAGAACAGTGAAGCTGGACTAGAAGGGATAGAGAAATAACTGCTGATTGTGCTGTGCCCAGGTGAAAGCACAGAGCAGAGTCCACTCATGTCTTAATTAGCCCCGGAGAGAGCAAAGGATGGGTGTGGTTATAGGGGAAGGAGGGCAGGAAGGGATTACTGGAAGTGAAGGTCAGTGTGAGGGATCAGCGAAGAGAGAAGAGCAGAATGAGGAATGGATATAAACAAAGACTGAAGAATTAACTTGTGTCTGTCACTGCACCCTGTATTCTGCTATGAGTGCCTCCTATCCTGATAACTGCAAGGGATTTTGAATTTTTCTGTGTTTCTGAACAGTGTCAAGAGCAGGATCACGAGCAGGTTCGTGCCCTGACCTTTCTGAATTCCCATTTTCCTGTCTAATGACACACCATGCAAGAATCTCTCTGATTTATGCACGGAGTGTGACTGCTTAAAAACAAAGCAGAAAAGGGGAGAAACAGATAATACCAACTGTGCAAAATGGCATATTTGAGTGTGCACTGGAAGAACAGCAGCTCTGAGGAAAGGTGGGTGAGCGTGGATGGAGCAGGGCTCCCTGAAGGGCTGTGATTGACGTGCTGGTGACAACTGATGAGCCTTCCAGCCAGCCTAGCTCCCATCAGCCAGAAATTAGTCACACTGGACCACGGCTCGAGAAGTGTCACTGATGTACACTGACCTACATTTGGCGTAATGAATTGCATTATTTATTTACACACAGTTCCTCAAGTCTCGTCTTTAAAAGGCTCAGGGGCTCTTGGATCTCTTTCTGCACAAAGGGCTTTTCTGAACTGCTGTGGTTGACAGTAAGCAGTCAGTGTTTGCCAGGAGTTATCACGTGGTGACATCTAAAACACAGCACTGCAGTTTTGGGCTCTGCTGGGGTTTGGAGATTATAGCAGTGGCTCAGTTTGCACAGAGCTGTTTTTTTCAGCCATGAGGTTTGTACACAGCACAAGAAAAAACAAGCTCTCTTTACTGAGAGTGGTCCTGTGTGAAGTCCTGTGATCAGAATCAGATTATTGCTGGTGACCACAGGGATCAAGCCCAGCCATTTGACTGAGGCCGTGTCTAGTAGAGATGAGCAATGATGTTTCTTGCTTTGCTTTGATGTCAATGCTTAACCATAGTTGCCAAAAACCAAGCATTCACCTTGCATTTAACCTATGCCACTGAATGCTCTACGTGCAAGATTTCTTCTGGTTCCAGGTGGAGTGAGATGAAGAGTAAATTTTTTTTGAATTATTAAATATTAGCAACATATATAAAATTTAAAAATTCTGGATGTAAACTACCTTCTACCGAAAATATATCAGTGAGGTTGAATTCCTCTTTTCAAAGCTGTGACAGCACGCAGAAAGTACAGCAGGCAAACCCCTCCATCTGCTGAACTTCCTCACCTCCCTGGAAATCTGATGGGAGCAGCATTCAGCCTCGCTCAGGTCAGGCTGTAGGTTTGCTGTTACAGTAATGTGTTTTCCAAGCTTCCTAAAGACACGTAAAGTGCGCTTGCCCCTCTCTAAAGACAATATATTGCTTCCTCACCTTTTCTTTCAGCAAGGTTATTTTCCTGAGGGACCTTGGGAAAAATTATTTATTGCATTATTTAAGAATGGCGAGTTTTCCACGTTTTTCCCGAGAGCTCTGCTCTTTTAAGAGGACAGTGTCTTATAAGACCAGAAAGTGGAGATGTTAAAAATTAGCACTTCCTGCTTGTGCAAATGTTTTTCACACTTTCCTCTGTCTCATTGTGAATTAAAATTGTAACTGAGCAAGGCCACACACTTAAAACTGTTCACTGAAGGAAGTTTTAAGTAACAAGCAATAGGACAAGAGGAAATGGCCTCAAGATGAGCCAGGGGAGGTTTAGGTTGGATATTGGGAAAAATTTCTTCACTGAAAGGGTGATCAGAGCAGGCTGCTCAGGGAAGTGGTGGAATTGCCATCCCTGGAAGTGCTAAAAATACGTGTGGATGTGGCACTTAGAGACATGGATTAATGGCTGGAGTCAACGATCTTAGAGGTCTTTTCTGACTGAAACCATTCTTCTGGCTACTCTGGGCTCCATGTTTGCTTCCTATTCCGTTCTGGAGTACTTTGATCAGGTGAATAATTTTAAATTATGTCTCTGTATGGGTAGCATTGGATGCAAGGATTTTGACAGCCTTGTGGGAGTCAGGAGCTGAAGATGGAAAGCATCTGATCCACACATCAAAGCATCCCTTTTTGATAGCACAGAGGAAAATGAGCAACGTGGTTGTAGCATAGGAGTGGTTTCTGATCATTTAATCAACACAGGGAAGTGGAATGGAGGTTCTAATATCACAGAGACTGTTATTTTCCTGCAGAGGGAACTTGTGGATTTTCCTCAGTGTGACGGGACATTTTGGCTGGTCTGAGGGCAGAGAACATTGGTGGCTGTTTGTGAGGGATGGAGGAGAAAAATATCTTTGAGTGGGGTGTTGCGGTGGTTAAATTCCAGAAAGTCAAACTTTTCTCTGTCTCACCATATCCAGCAATTTTAATACTAATGGGATTCACAAATAGTAGCAGTGGCTTTGACATTTCAGTAATGAAGCGTGCCTAGGAGAAAAGTGTATCATAATTTTTCTTTTCCCTCTGTTGCTGCTCAGTTTTGGACAGCTCTTCATTTCCATCATTCCCTCTTTAAAACAAACCAAAATAAAAAACCCAAACCCAACAGCCCCCAAATCCTCTTTCTCATTTTTTTTTTCCCCTCAACTCTTTAATTTATTATCTCTCTACTTAAATTAAAGCATGTGAAAAACTTGATTGGATTTGGGCCCTCTTTAGAATTGCCTTTGCCTTCTTGAGAATTAAACAGAGAGAGAGAGAGGGGGAGATTGCAAGTCTGCTTCTGGGTAAAGGCTTCAAATATTTATTTTTTNTATACATACAGATATAGATATATATATATATATATACACTTATCACATCTCTCCATGGGCCTGAGGCTCTGTTGGACCATGCATAACATTATCCAATCTGATGCCCAAACTGTTCTGTTTTACCACCTTGTTATTGATGTTGCCAGTCATGAAGAGGTTTCTTTCAGCATGGCTGAATCCAGTGACACAGTTAGTCTTTCACTGGAAATATCTGTGTCACATTATTTTCTCTCCAGATGTGCTCGAAATTTCTTTCATTTTCCTGGGTGAATCTCATTTTATCACCTGGCCAGCTTTTTCTAGCCCCCATGGTTCCTGGAATATTAATTCTCTCTGGGGCTTGCAAAGCCTTCAAATAAATATGGCCTGCATTTAAATGAACTGGATGTCTACCAGCTCTTTATTAAAGGTGAAATAAGAGCAGACTGACTGCTAACCTTCCCAGGTGCTCACTCAACATTTTTCCATTTTGTCTTTGCTCTTTTGTTTGCCATTCTTCAGGCAGTTTTTGGTTCATAGGTATTTTCTTGACTACTTAAAGCAATATTTTTACCACTTTGGTGTGATTGCAGGGTTTGGAGGGGGGTGGTATCTGATTTTAAAGACAGCAAAGCTCAGTGCTATCAGACTTGGTATAAAAATTCTACAAGCAGGGACATGCTTTGATCAATCAGTGTGCTGGATTTAGGTCTAGTTTTGTGATTTATTTTCATTTTTGCTTTTTGAAATAGCCGCTGTAGCATTGTTTGCTTCCTTATAAATCTCCCCTGCCAGTAGCTCGTGATCTTGTCACCTTCCTGAGCAGCAGTGGATAAATAGGTGACCACATTAAGCACTGTGTGCTCGAGGTTTCCCATCAAAACCCAGCCTAACCTGAGCAAACACCAACGAGCTCTGACAGCTTTGATGTGAGGGAACAAAATTGATGCATGAGATTCATTTTAATGAGTGTGTGCCTTGCTACTGGGAATCCTTTATGGCTGTGGACGTGGTTTAGATGCACTCTGAGGGGAGCAGAATGGCAAAACTGCCACCAGCCGTGATTTTTAGGTTATTTTTGATACATCCAAAGAGATATCTACAGGTGACATCTGGGAAAAAAAACCCCAGAAGCAGAATATTCTATTGTTGTGTGTTGTACCAGGTAAATGATTTCAACTAAAACATCACTGTGGAGCACGGTGCTACTAAGTTGATAAATCCACAATTTTTTAGGGCTGTAGATGGTCATACAGATGCTCATTTGGTTTGCCCTCCCTGTCAAGAGTCCAATTTTAATTGAGAGGCTCATTAGAAGAATGGCTCATTAGGAAGAATTGGAGGTGCCTGTCTGGTAGGGCTTTGTTCCATTTGCTGTGACATCAGTGTTGTACCTGGGCTGCTGATCTGTAAAGCCACATTTTAATTGCATGTGTGTTTTCCCTTTGGAGGAAGGTTACGATGGAGGCCAGGTGACCTTTTAGTCAGAATCAAGTGAATTTTTAAAGCCTGTGATCTGGTGTGTGAGCTCAAGCTGTGCTGGGGCAGATGCTCTGTCCTGCTGCAGAGAGGTGGTAGATGCAAAGGCTAAACATTTTATGTTGTGAGCAGTTGCTGTGCCAAAAATACCTAGAAAACTTACAGCCAGTGAATTTTTCATAAACATGAGAGTACAGAAAAAGGATTGAACTGTTTAGACGTTCTCTACCACCACCAAAATTGCATTATAATTGCAATTACAGATATTTTTCATGGCAAAAGTAGCCTACCAGTTTATTTTTTTCATGTTTTTTTTCATTTAAAACAAGTCCTGCACGTTCTTGCCAAGCACTCAAACACTGGTGGTGTCGAATGAGTTGAAATGTTTCCTGTGGGCCATTGGAGACGGACGTGATGCCGACGCTTTCAGCTGCCAGAGGAGTGTGATCCACAGAGACCTGTCAACAAAAGCAGGTCAACAGGATTGAGCAAGGCAAAAAAAATCAATAAATCTTTGAATTAATCATGCAGCTGCCAGGGAGAATTATGGGTGCATGAAATGAAGGCTGTAGGTATATGTCTATGGCAACTTACTCTCTCCTACCTCATTGTGTCCTTTTCTGTGCCCGCAGGTTTCCTTCCCCTGCCGCCCTCTGAATGGCTCTGTGTTTATTTGGGTACCTTCGTGGGTTACTCACCTTTCGTTTTAAAGTAACCCATTCTGTTTTGATTACAGAAATTCCCCTTTTCTCTCTCTCAGTCTGCACTGTCACTTTCCTCACCGTCGTGCGCGCTCAGTGCGAATTAATCCCGGGATTTCACCTCTGCGTAGAGCCAGGATTGCACATCTTGTGCAGTGAATTGGACTGAAAGCCACTGCTGCCTGGCTGAACAGAGGAGTTAAAAATTCATGCCAGTGCTGCAGGTGAGGGGACACCCCTGTGAGCTGGGGAAGGAGCCCTGGGCCAGCCCTTCCTTGCTGGAGGGACCCCCAGCTCTGCCTCGCAGGCAGATGTGGCCAGTGAGCACCAGTGCCAGGGGGGAATGTTCCACACCCTGCTCCCTGCAGCTGGACAGCCACGGGATGCAGCCACGGGGAACGAAAAGGGCAGCTCGAGGGAGGAATTTGACACTAGGGACATGCTTGGGAGGGATGTAAGGAATTGTGAATTCAGAGGTGCATCCTGTGTGTGTTTTTGTGGTTTCAGCTCTGTGCTTTGGTTTCATTCCCTCCTTCTCCTCCAAAGGATTTATCTTGCACTGCAGTGCCCTGGAGGGATTGTTCTCTACAACTTCCCCATGCAAAACTTGAGTGTTTAGCTGCTGCAGCTTCTGGGCTGGCAGCAAGAGAGGATGGGGAAATGAATACCTTGGCATCTTTAAATCTTTGTTTCCTCCGCAGATGATGCAGAGGTCCCTCCTCTGTGCCCAGCTCAGCTCTCCAGCTGCAGAACTTGGTCCTGCACCATGCCAAGGGTGTCTCCTTGGCTCCCTGCCCGGGGATCAAGACTGGCTCTCTTCCAGCTGGGGAACAGCCCAGTACTGGATGCTCACTTGCACTGCAAATTCAAATTCATTTTCCTCTTTCATCCACGGCTTTCTTTGCAAATAGACACTGATATTCCTAAAATCCCCAGGAACAATTGCCCTGCTACTTGTGGAAGGTCAGGGCAGGCTCTGCTCAGGGATTACATATTCCAGCTGACATACAGCACTCTTGTTTTTCAATTGCATGCCTAGGGAATTTTTTTTTCCTAAAGGTTTTTCCCCTTCTCCATTAAAACACACGACCAGATTCCTGACACACTCAGAAAATACATTGTAGTCCAGCTGTGGGGATGATTTTTTAATTTTTGAGCTAACAAAGAGACAAATAGATTATAATTTTGTAGAGGAGGCAGAGATTTTATTTTTTTTTTCTGCTCTCCTTTTGTAAAACATCCTGCTGGTTAAATACCATTGTTTAGTAAACCCACATTTCATTCTTAAGAGAGACATAAACCATAGGAAAGTAACATCTTTCCTCTTCTGATATTTGTCTTGCAACTGATCCTCCAGGCAATACCTGAGTGATAATGATGGAAGAAATATTTCCTTCTGTTCTCTCAGACTCACATTTGTTTTGTGCCTCCAAGAGTGCATTTTCTGTACTGAGCACTGAGAATCCTTCCATGTACTCCATTTTCCCATCCAATTTAAAACTGTTTTTCACAGAACACTGACTAAAATGTATTTGTTTAAAAACTAAAAAGTATTTCTGATATGAAAAAGGAAAAATGGCACCAACTGAAATGCTAAAAATCTCTATGTGGGTATAGACAACTAGACAGTATTAAACTCATCTCTTAAATGTACCAAATATTACGCAGATTTGAAAAATTAATAAAACTATATAGATATATTCAATTAAAGAAATGCTCATTCTATTCAGTGTCTTCTAAAACCAAAACATTTCTGTAAAATAAATTTTTAGTATAAAATTTCACAAAAGTCTCAACAATCACTGATATTTTTACGTGTGCAGCAGAATTTGAAACATTTTGATTTATAGTGTATTCATCTGAAATATAATTAGGAATGTATTGCAAAATAATAAAATGTGGAAGCAGCTGCTCATGTAATAGAGAGGTTAGGAAAAAAACAGTGGGGTTAAAAGAAAACTGGAAAATAAAAAATGCTAACTTTGTCTTGTATTGAAATGGAGAAGTCTTAGGGAAGAATCCAGAGGAATAAGGGAGACTGATCATCTACATAATGCTTTTTGTTCTGCTTAAATGTTTTTTGAATTCCTAAGTGTGCTGGATATCGTGAAATCCTTGTGCTGAAAACAAATAACACATTAATTTTCTTGGAAAAATTCCATTAGAGCAACAGAAGCAAAGTTGATCTGCTTTTCAAAATGCACGTTTATGACCTGCTGAAAGGCAAATTCGGGGCTGGGAAGCAAAAGTGCATCCATAAATAAGAAGTGATGGGATAATGTGTGCTGTGTCACAGCAGCCATTCAGCACTTTCATGGAAGGGGTGAGGAAAAGAAAACCCCTCTCAATGTCAGCGGCCCAACAAGATCTTGTGAGAGGTTCTGTGTGTTTCCAAAAGGGATTTCAGAAAAAGAAGTTATTCACAGGATTTTTGCCTTCCTTTTCTTTCATGCATCTTCTCCTTTCTTGCATGAGCTCTGTTTATTATTAGGAGTTCTTTGCACCCTTATCAATGGTTATTCACAGCACATTTTAGAGCTGACTTGTTTTTTAAGTGCTGAAGAAATTCTGTATCAGTATCTCTGTTGAAAATCAAGAGAACCTTTATTTCTGCCTATTTTGGCATCTCTCTTTCTTTATGAAAAGCCCCAAACCTCTTTTTGGTTAATTGGAATTATGACTCTCACTTTATACAGAGGGAAACTGAAAAGCAAAGAAACAAGACTTCCTCAGTTTTCTCATTGCAAATCCTCAGGCAGGATCTCCTAAAACCGTATCCTTTCCTTGGATCCATGGTTCCTGTTTCTTCCCAAGTACTAAAATACGAAATAAAAAAGATTAAGTGTGAAGGAAGTTTACGAACCTGATAAATTGGTGGGAATGTTTTATATAATCAGTAATAAACTCACAAATCACTGCTTCAGATTTCTGTTTGTGGAGCTCTTGTTGCCTTGGACTGGAGTTCCCCGTGTGAGGAGGGAGAAGATGAAGTTCAGTGGGAGACGTGGTTTAGTTATAAATTGCTTGTAATTAAAAAATAGCTAAAAATAGTTAGCTAAAAGAAGATGAAATGTGTTGCCTTTGTTTTGTTGCTTTCATTTAGATTTATTTTCTTACTGCATCTGATACCTGATAATAAATTGTTGGAAGGAATCCAAAGGAACAGAGGACCATAATTATGAATGCCCTAAATTTTCCAGCTCCACCATCCCCAAACCTTTGTGTTGTTTTAATTAATGAAAGTTAATTGCATTTAGAATCAAAAATCTCTTCCTCCTTACTGTCTTGAAGTACGTAATTTTTTCTCTCTCTCAGGACTGACATCCTTTGCTGTCAACTACTTTATTAGGAAAAACGTGTATGTTTTTTTAGACATTTGGCTAAAAATTATGTCTTCCTATTGAAAAAGTCATGTTTCAGCCAAAACAAATAAATTAAAAACCACAAGGGATGCAGAAAAAGTCAGAAATTTTCCTTTCAATATTTTCAAAATTGAATATTTTCCTCTTTTCGTTTCAAAGTGAAAGCTGTTTGAAAGCTACCCATGTAATTCTCTAGGAAAAATATATTTCTTAGGATATAGAAGTTGCATGATTTTTTTTATTGATTGCTTGGTTCCATTACCAATCTTAGCAGATTATTTTTGTTGGTTTGGGTTTTGGGGGGTTTGTTTGGTTGTTTGTTTGTTGTTCCCCTTATTTTTTATTTTCCTCCCTGAATTCCTGTTTTGGGAGAAGGATTATTTTGAGCTAATTTACATATGGACATTAGCAAACTCTGTCACATCCGAATAGGATATTTGCTGTGGAAAGAAATTGCCAGAGCTCAGAAAAATTTTGTGCGTAGCCATTTAACCACACCATTTATCTGGGATGCCCTTCTTAAATAAAATCAATGCTAATTTTGCATTTCCCTAATGGGAGCCTATTAAGCTGAGTACACAGGCATTTTTAACCTCTGACACGCTGCAGGGACGAGTCAGCACTGGATTCAATCTGGTCTGTTAATGAGGAACGTGGAAATCCTCTGTCTGGATGACTTGGTTACTGGATTGGGAAGGTTCAAACACTTCCCCCTCTAATATTTCACCCAATATCTCTTTTACAGTTGTTATGGAGCATCATTTAATGCTTCTGCTCAGAATTCTTCCCTTCTGGAGTTCACAGATGCCCATAAAATAATAGTCTGGGTTGAAACTTGGCTCCAAATTATTTTTATTTGAACAGCAGTCTGTTGGGATGTTGAAGACCTACTGGCTTTCAAGTTAATTTGGAAGGGAATTCCAAAGCAGTCTGGGCTGGCTGTACGAGTGAATTCCATGTGAATAGAATGGAGCAGGAAACTAAAAAAGCAGGGAAAGAAAAAGCAGTTTAGATTTATTATGATTTGGGAAGCAGCTTTTTACAAGAAGGAATAGAGAAACTGAGCTTAGAATGGAACAGTGGCAAACCGTGTGGCCAGACATGAAGGGACTTTGTGCTTCTCACATTGATCTCAAAATCCCATTAGTTTTCTGTGCTGTCACCCTGGAAGCATTGGGGAGAAGCTTGGCTCCAAATTATTTTTATTTGAACAGCAAACAGTCTATTAGGTCGTTGAAGATCTACTGGCTTTCAAGTCAGTTTGGATGGGAATTCCAAAGCAGTCTGGGCTGGCTGTACGAGTGAATTCCATGTGAATAGAATGGAGCAGGAAACTGAAAAAGCAGGGAAAGAAAAAGCAGTTTAGATTTATTATGATTTGGGCAGCGGCTTTTTACAAGAAGGAATAGAGAAACTGAGCTTAGAATGGAACAGTGGCAAACCGTGTGGCCAGACATGAAGGGACTTTGTGCTTCTCACATTGATCTCGAAATCCCATTAGTTTTCTGCACTGGAAGCATTGGGGAGACACTGAGGAGAAGCAATTAGGCCAGGTCTCAGCATAACCAGCTGCCTCTGACACAGTCCAAATGTGTCCATATGTTCCCAAAAGAAGAGGGAATGTTTCTCTCCACTTCTGAAATGCCAGGGGAGAGGTCAAGCCGTGAGTGCTGCAGGCTCAGAGGAGCAGGGGATTCAGATAGAGTTGTTTTCCAGTTAAAACCCTTTCATTGAGCACTTGAGTATTTAACATTTCACACTTAAAAAAAAAAATAAATCCCCACTTCCTTTTTTTCCCATCTCCCAGTGTCATTCACCTCTTTTGTTAGCATAAAAGTCTGAATTTAAATAAAATTTGTGGTAACATCACCCCCACGCCACACCCCCTAACTAAGGAAATTTTAGAAATTGCCTAATGTATGCAAATGAGAAATGAGAAGTTGTGAAGGGCTAAGGGGTGGGAAGGGGAAACTGTACAGGTGTTCTGTTGCATTCCGTAACTTAAAGCTGGAGGGGAAAGGTGGGATAAAATCACCATTTTATCCAAATTATCTCTCCCTTTGGCTGTGTGTTGTGCCTGGAAGAGAGATTCTATGAATTCTTTCTATGAATTATTTACCTTACTGAACTTTGTGCTTTTGCTTGATGACATCAGTTCGTGCTTCCTAGGTTTAATTATTTGGGAAATCTTAGACTTCCATGCCTGTGGTAGAATTACGAGGCAAAGGGATTAGGATGCTAGCCTCAGTCAGCATGGGACGGAAAAGGGGGAGCTAAAAATGAGGTTCTGTTCCATTGTTTGACCACTTTTCACCTCAAGTGACCAGTATGGATGTATTTAAAATTCCTAAAATACTAAAATTTAGTTTAAAAATGCTGAAACTAATACACCCCTTCAAAATATCACATTGCTTAAAGAGCAAAGACTTAAGCAGTTGAGTCACAAGTCATGTTAAAGTACTTTTTCAAGCCGATTCAAAACTTTGTTACTTGCTGCTCTGTTAAATAAACATATTTCAGTTCCCACTTCTCCCAGGGAAAAAGCAACAGGATGAGAGGAAATGGCCTCAGGCTGGGCCAGGGGAGGCTCAGGTTGGACACCAGGAGGAATTTCCCCATGGAAAGGGAGGTCAGGCCTTGGAAGGGGCTGCCCAGGGAGGTTTGGAGTGCCCATCCCTGGAGGTGTCCAAGGAAGGGCTGGAGGTGACACTCAGTGCTCTGGGCTGGGGACAAGGTGGGCATCAGGCACAGGTTGGACTCGATGACATTGGAATTTTTTTCCAACTTTAATAACTCTTTGGTTCTATTCCATCATTCTAAGATCCAGAATCACTAACAAGCCACAAACTCAGGTGTTTCTCTCACACTCAGCTGTCTCACGTGCCTCCACATCAGAGCAGTGGGTGAGATTTAATTTTTTTGTTTCTCCATCACCCTTGGGCACCAGTGCAGATATTCCTTGGATGTATAAAATGCTGAATTTTTAGATGTGTGAAAATGTTGTCTTGATAAATCATAAGCGTCTTTCAGTGGCTCAAAGGATATTAAAATGTCACAGCCAAGCAACTCAGCATTCTCATTCTTTATTCCTGTCTTTGAGGACACACTTTGCAAACTGTGGAGAAAACAGATAATTCTCTCTAGGAATTAGGAGAGTCAGAATATTGCTGTACCGCAGTGAACAATTAATGATATTTATCTCTCACATAAGGCTTTACCCTTTTCCTATATAAATCTTTTCTGCAGGAGCAATTTAGTGAGTGATATCTCCATTTTGCACATACAGAAGCTGAGACACTGCATGACCACAGGGAAAATATCAAATCTACTTCAAAGATTTACTGGATTTAAAGTTATGTGGGTATTGTTGAGGCCCCCACTGTGCAAACTTTAGGCCACACTTTCAAAATGTTTCTCTCACTAAGTTTGTTGTTTGTGTTTGATTCTGTAGAGCTTTCTTGATTGTGGTTGTTTTCGGATTTTATTTAGAATATTTTAAGACACGAAAACAGTAAGGAATCACCTATTTTATCTTCATAATCATTTGGACCCACCTATGAACTCTTATAATATTTACCCATCTACCTAAACATTGCAAAAGGCAATACAAGCAAAGCAAGGGATTGCATAAAAAATTAACTGAGGAGAGAGGAGGAAGTGGGCAAATTAATGAGACACAGAGTGATATTAATTTTTGCCGTCTTCTTATTTGACCTGGAAAATATCAAATCTAAATCTACATTTCAAGATTTTGTGAGCACTGTAGAAAGATCCTCGGCTCTTTGAGACCAAGGGAAGCTCCTCTGTTTTGTTAGCACTGTACTCTCTGAAGATGAATAACCTCTTGTTTCTGAAAGCTCTGTTTGGCTGCAGCCTAAAACCTCTTTTAGAGAACATCAGTCTGACAGAGCCAAGCTTGAAGCCATGTAAGATATTTAAAACTGGACTCTTGGCAGGAAGCTCCTCCTTACACACATTCATTATTTTATTTTTTTTAAATTACTCATAGTACCTGAAATAAGCAAGAGAAATATTATTTCAGAAGACATAAAAGAGCAATTTGCAGTCTAACAAATGTCCCTATGTGTGATTTATTTCTTTTGATCAGCACTGACCTTTTAAAGTGATTGTCTGTGATTTACAGGAGGACCTGTGTAAGACCAGACACCCACGACCGAAGGGACTGAAATGAGTTGCATTTCTAAAACCAAACAATTTACAATACTAATTGAAAGACCTGCAGCAGAAACAGAAAGCTGTGACTTAGACTTTTTTCAATTTGAAAAAGCATTCAATGTTGATGGCTTTTTCTTTGTTTTTATAAATGGTGTTATATATTTCTTGACACTGTGGGTGACATAAATAGTGACATGTAGTTTAGTTGAATTATTAGACTATAGATGCATATGCTTTTGGAAGAGCCTTAGCCTGTAAATAAAGACAATAAATCAGATTTTTCAATCAGCCTTCCACCTATTAAACATCCTAAATAAAGCTACCCTGGCTACAGGTTGAAGATCCAGCAGTGCATAGATCAGAAAATGGCATTTTTTATTGCTGCAGCTGTTTGGCATTGGCCCTCAAATTCTAAGTGGCTGCCAGAGCTGCTCAGTTTGGGGCACTTTTATGTTTACCTGCCTGTCTGAGGAAAAGCAGCATGTTCCTCATGTGTAGGGTAAGGAGCCTTTGGGGGATACTTGGTAACTGAGGTCAAAACGTGTGTCCCTGTAGACAAGTGCAAGTCTCTTCCTCAGCAATTACCGTGACAAGAGATGAAGCTCATTTCTGTGAAGTGAAATTCTGAAGCCTGTCTTGTTTCTCTCAAGTGGAACACACTTAGATCAGAAACCTATGCTGCACAAAATTGCCTGGTTGAGTTGGATTTTGCTCTTTGCATTCCTTGTTCTAAGCTGATTGTCTGGATGATGTTCCTCAGGAAAAGGGTTCTGTTCTCTGAGGAAAGAAAATTGTTTCCTTGCAAAAAATAAAGATCTGGAACAGGAAAGAGTGAAAGACACATTAAGAACAGTGGGCCTCAATTAGTGGTAGGTAGTTTATTCCCAAAGTAAAGCAGTGAGTTCCTGCTCTTGGGAAGTCACAACTGGGATTGTGTTTGTTCGTGTAATTAATTATAAAATAACTTGGGTTTGAGTTGGACCTTAAAGATCATCTGATAACAAACCCCTGCCATGGCAGGAACACCTTCCACTGTCCCAGGCTGCTCCAAGCCCCA
>VWZT01006076.1:141910-169743 GCA_013397055.1 Pachycephala philippinensis | reverse complement strand
GAAGCCATTCCCTGGCTCCTGTCCCTCCAGCCCTTGGGAATTGTCTCTCTCCATGTTTCCTGGGGCTCCTTCAGGCCCTGCAAGGCCACAGTGAGCTCACCCCAGAGCTTCTCCTCTCCAGGCTGAACAATCCCAGCTCTCGCAGCCTTTCCTCCCAGCAGAGCTGCTCCATCCCTCTGCTCATCCTGGTGCCTCCTCTGGACTCTCTCCAGCAGCTCCACGTCCTCCCTGTGCTGGGCCCCAGGGCTGGGGCAGCTCTGCAGGTGGGCTCTCACCTGAGCACAGGGGCACAGGGGCACAATCCCCATCCCTTTCCTGTTTCCCACACTGTGGGATCAGCCCAGGACACAGCTGGTTCATCTGTAGGTTTTTGTTACCAACGCTTGGCAAAGCTTGCAGAGAATCTCTGCAGATGTCAATTAAGGAACATGACATTTTTTATCTATAGTGTTCTTAATCTAACAGATTTCCTTGTCTTGATTTCACACCTAATTGCTGAAAATATTGTGACTAGACAGGAATATAAAAGCAGTATGATATAATACCTGTTGACAGAACTGATTAAGACTTAAAAACAGAGGAAAGCAGGTACCCCATTATGTGCCAGAGGTCACTGAAAAAGTGTATTCAAGGCTGCTGATGTAAAGCAGCTCGATATTCTGTTATCTATGGATGATTTTAAAAGCAAGTTGTTCTTTAATGGAATTCCCTTTTCACTGGACTGTCACCACTGACTGCTCTATTATGTATTCAATTACTGTATCTTTATAAAAAATTACTTGTTCTATAGAATGATAGTTTAAAAAAAATTGAAATTATGAAAGTTTGAGAAAATGTAGCTGTTACCCAATATGCCATCTGATTGTCTCATTGTGACCGAGGCAGTAATTGTAAAGTTCCTATTTTTTGCAAAGGCACAGCCCTTTTATTTTGCCTCAAAGGTGGATAATTTCTGTTTTAAAAGGAAAGAATACACTTGACCTCCATAATCGTTTTGTGTTGGAAAGAACTGAATCATCCAGATTTAGATCTGCTACTACCACTTCCTCTTTCACAAATGTGTGGATTCCTCCCCTTTTTTACAGTGTGTGCTATATTTTAGTTTGTGCATGATCAGACTTCATTAATATCTAATACATAACCTCAGTGACAATCCCCATGTAGCTCCCTTCTTACTGGAAATGCCAGACATTTCTTCCTGTGTAAAAGTCATTATACTTATTTTTGTTTTGCTCAATTTCATCTAAAAAGAGGTATCACAAAACCTCCTCGGGTGCTCAGCATTTGTGTTAAAACCATGGTTATTAATCAGAGTGAAAATGAAGAGAGCAGCCTCATCTTGTGAAGCTTCTCGATAGTTTTATTGAAAATAATTCCAGTGGTATTTTCTTCCCGTGGTAAGCGTGGGGACATGTTTTATTATTCACCACAGTATTCTGATGTGACAAGCCAGTCTCTGGGCTTCAGCAAACGAGGCGATTGCCTCAGGCAGAGACTGCCAGAAGGGCCTGAATGTCCTTGGCCACGCTCCGTGTTTTCCCACGGCACGGGGGAGCCTTGGGAGGATTCACAGACACTTTGCATTCCACCATCACATCTGGCACCAGGGATCTGCAGAGCCAGCTTTTTACTGTGGCAGGCAGCAGCAACCACCTCAGGTGCTGCTGAGTTGGTCTGGATCAGAACCATAAAGAAATTTCTCTGGACTCCACCAAGGTCCTGGCTGTGTTGTCCTCTGCGGTTCGTTTGGGATTTCTCCCGAATTTCTTTGTCCTACCCCTAAGGAGCAAACCCAGGATGCTGCTGCATCTCTCAGCTCAGCAGCTGCCTGCCTTTGGGGAGGGAGCTGTTGTATCACTCTCTGCTGAGCAGACCTTGAGAATAATTACCCCACTAAAGGCTGAGCACCCCGGGACTGTGACCTGTGGGACTGTGACCTCTGTGTGTGTGTCAACAGAGAGAGCTAAAGAGAAGGCAGAGGAGAGGAAGATGTATGGCAGAGTGTTCCTATTAATTGCTCCTGCTCCTCCTCACTGCAAAACCTCTGCTTGGAGAGATGCTTCAGCACAGGTGACTGCACCAGAATATGAATGGGGGCAGTACAGTCTTTATGTTGCCCTTTGTAAATGGATTATTGCCTTCTGGCTGTGGTTTACTGTCACCGGCGTGTTCTGCTCGTAAGCAGAAGGTTGTGCCTTCCAAGCAATTGTCTAAAAATGGAAAATCTCTCTCCCGGATTTAAAAAGGGAGGATGTTGGCTGGTTTTGTGCAGACAGAACGCATCCAGAGGTAGACATTGGCTTCGTGTAACGCGGTTATCTTTGGATTTTGCTTTTAAGCAAAGCAAGCAAAATTTGGAGCATATTTCAGTGTGGAGGTCAGAGAAATGTGTGTCTTATCTAATGATAAGCAGAGGACATCTGGTTATACCATCCATCAGTCTATTGCCTAGAGCAAGAGATATTCAAGTTTGACATGTCTGTTTTGGGAGAGGGAAGGAGGAGCAGAGAGATAACACTGTTTTATCAAAATGCAGCAGCTGAAGTTGTTAGTTTCCTTTGTTTTGGTTTGTTAGGCTTTGGGTTTTTGTTTGGTTTTTGGTTTTTTCCCCCCCAAAAATCACTTTTAATTATATTTACTGTGTTCACTCTTCGTGGGAGCCACCCAAAAAGCTGATCACCTAGCTGCCCAAAAGATGAAAATATTAATTGCGGAGATTGACATTAATTACCCCAAATATTAAAATAATTTGAACATTAAGAATGTTTGAACACTATTTTTAAAAATTTTTCTGGCTTTAAGTTACAGACGATGCTAAAAGTAAGAAGTTCCTTCTTGTTCATATTAAAAAAAGTATCCTAAAAGGTAAAGCACCTTTATTTACACTCAAAGATATTGACAGTGCTCTCCTAGATTTGAACATAGGTCAGATTGTCAGTCCAGCTCGCTTATGAATTTAAGTTGCTAGTATATTGTCGATTAATTCACAATATTTATATTGTGTTGCTAATCCTAATGAAAAAAAAGAATCATTCATAATTTAAAAAATTGTTCTTAGTTCTTATGCAATATTGTGCATTTCTAAAATGTTATTTTTTAGCTTTCTGATGTTTTTATGCAATCAATTCATACAGATTTCTAATTCTTTTAAAACAGAGAAAGGGTACTGAACCGTCTCTTCTTTCTTTAATTTTTCGTTTTCATTTTCATTTCCTTCACAGAATATTCAGGAAAGTGCTACACTGTGACATTTCTTTCAGATTTTGCCACTTACATCCCTTTTAAAGTAATCTTTTGACACCAAGAAAGTTGCTTCTTGCCTGGGTTTTGTTTTCTCTTCAAATGAAGAATTCCTTTAGAACAAGCTTTTTGTTTTCACATCTAAATTGCTTTGAGTGTTCCAAATCTCTTTGAATGCACCTGATTTATTTTATGGAGTTGCAGCCTGCTTCATGTACCTTGTCTGAAAGCAAACTTTGAGAAAACTTAGGCCACGTTGGATGGGGCTTGGAGCAACCTGGTCTTGGGGAAGGTTCCCTGTCCATGGAAGGGGCTGGAACTGGATGATCTCCAAGGTCCTTTCCAACCCAGACCATTCCATGATTCACATCAGGGCCAGGGGCTGCCATCACTGAAAATCTGCTGTGTTCATTTCCATGGAAGGTTTGGTCAGAAATGGACGTCATTCGTTTTAAGAGGGATTTTATTATAAAATTATTAGTATTGAATTTTAGCCGTAAAAGCATTTCTGGATCTAAGTGAAAACGTTCCTCTGAAGTTAAAACTTTCAGTGCCAAGACATGTCTAGTTCAAGACAGATGCAGTTTTGAAAATCTTGTTGTTTAAAGATAACTCACTTTTTTACAGCTAAAATTTGTTTTCTGTCTGTGTCTTGGTAGTAAAGGGCAAATACAAGTTTTTACTTAGCATTTAATAGAATTTAATAGAACTGGCTCTGGCAATGACTGATTTGGTTGTTTAGTAATAGGTAAAACAAGTCTCTGACTGGGCTTTTACAGCAGCTGCATGAATAATCAAATTTCTGTTCAGTTTGGTTATAAAGCCAAATAAACATACATACATACATACATATATATTTTTTGTTTGTTTGTTTTACAATATGAATCAAAACTTTCTTTGTCCAATTTTCCTCTGTACAGAAAAGCTAGAATTATTCCTGTGAGTCTCACAACACATTCATCACACTGAAGGAAAGCCTTTGTTTGCACTATCAGCATATATTCAGCTAAAGCAATAAACTACCAAGGATTAGATTTGAACACAACTGATTGATTTTAGTATCTAACACTGAATGTCTTCTTGGATATTATGCTCATGAGAGCTGTGCTTCTTTTGCCTCAGACCTATTTTGAAACCTAATGCTCTTTTAAACCCTACATCTAATCAGGTTTCTCTGGCTCCTTAGGCAGATGCCTGTCTGTCTTTTTCTTTTTTTTCCCATTTTTTATGGAACTCATGGAACCATTCATACTTTTCCATTTGTATTGTAGTGAGCACCTTGTCCTGTCTGCTGTGGGAGCTGTTTCATAATTGTAAATATTATGGTCTTCTGTTTTGCAGATGTAAAAATTAAAATAAGCAAAGACCAGAGCTGGTCTCTTTTGTTTCTATTCTCCACTTGCTGCTGAGACAGGGATTTATAAAATCCCCCCAAAAGATAAGTAAGTTAATTTCTGCCCTTTCGAAGCTTAATCACTGCAGTTTAAATGCAAATGTTATTATTTCTTCTATATTTAAATGAAAATTAGCATTTCAATAATAGGTGCTGCTTGGGAGGATGGGGTTTCCTTTCTTTTCTTTTCTTTTTTTTTTTTTTTTCTTCCAGTGTCTAAAGTTACAAAACTAAAATCTTGTAGAAAACAAAGGTTGGAAGCATCCAAAACCATTACTGCTCTGTGTAGGTCATGAAGTCATAGGTTTTGTGACTCATATCTTGTGGAAGAAGAATGATTTTTGTAAAACGATGTGTTTTAAAATACATGTTCCCATTTTTTCCCTGTTCAGGTTTAAGCTGGTGGAAGTACAGCTTTGGCATTTCTCAGGATGTTAATAAAGTGTTAAAACTTGACACTGAATTAAATAGAATATAGGAATGTGTGGAGTTGTTGGAAGGTGTTTTGGAGGGCTTTTAAAAAAAGGTAAAGCTTTTATAGGTGTGAAGATAAAACCCCTCCAGCTGGAAAAAGAAAAAAAGAAGGTATCAAACATAAAGATATGCCATTGCAGAGGTCATATAATCTCAAAATTCAGCCCCAAGTAACCAATCCCTCATTTCTGACTTAAGAAATTCTTGCTTCTTTGTTCAAAGTTTTATCATTTTGGGGTAAATATGGTAGGGTATCATGGTGAAACAGAGATGTGAAGGTTTAAAATGCAGGTGGCTTCCTTTTAAAACAAAATGCTGAAGGCAAGGCATATCAGCTGTTTTTGTCTTGATGGAGAGAGTGACCAAAGGGTGTGTGCAGGTACAGACATCAAGTGTGCTCACAGATTTAAATTTGGCAGACTTTTCTGAGGATGCACCTCACGGATAGCTCAATCTTGCTGGAGTTACTGCCAGTTCCTTCTGAAATAATAGGATTTATGGTTGGTTCTTACAAGCCATCTCTCTGATGTGTAGGCATTAGTTGGGATTTTTTGTTCATTCAAAGGTGTGGTCTGGTGTGCAATTCTTTTCTGAAATTGCCTTATCTGTAATAATGTAGGGAATAATTTGTTAGATGCATTCTAAATGAGCAGGTTTGAGCAATATTCATAGGAAAAGTAGCTCTAACTACTTCTCAGTTTTTGTACAGACAATCACTTTTTATGTTAATCTGCCTGGAGGATTTTCTTGAGAAGGTAAAGAACAGCATCTTTCAAAACAAGCAAGGTGGAAATACCCCCTTAGGGGAACAGCAAATTCAGCTTGTTAACCACAGGCTAATGAAATGAAGATTTAAATCTCCCAGTACCTGTCTTTTTCTAGGACCAGAGCTACCTCAAAGAGATTATACAGATATTTTTTACTTGAAACCATTTTCTGTCCAGAGGTGGATGGATTATGGAGTTAGGATGGGACATTTATAGTGGTTACTGTGGAGAAATTGAGCCTAAACTTTTTGGACTATGGCCACTTGCCAGGTGGGTTTCCTTGAAATCACTTGTATAGTGACAACATTTTTCTGTTCCACCTGAAAGAATCAAACCGACAGCATCTCAAGCAGTGGCAAAAACTGATAAATCACCAGGAATGACATAAGATACCCTGTTTGACCACTCTTCCAAAATTTTTGGCTTGCATAAAGCCTGTCCCTATTTCCTATTTTTCCTGGCAGGGAAATGAGTGTTCTTTGTCCCCTAATGTTTTGTAATCTCTCTGTTCTGTGATTTATTTGGTTGGTTTTTTTCGTGATAGCCATGTAACTAGAAGTGCAGCTGCTGTAGACTTTTTAAACAATATTTTAAACTCCCTTAATTCCCAAAGGAATGTTAATTCTTTCCTTGGCTGCTGCTCTAATTCTTCCATGTTATAGGATCTGTTGATCTGTCTTTTTTGATTTTTGCTTACATTTGTGCCTCTGCACATCTTGTAGAGGCATCTCCTGGGAAACATCTTCTCTTTGTTCATGTTTTAGTCTTGAAATCAGTACTTGAACGTAGCTGTATTTTACAGATTGGTTATTTTGCTATAATTAAGCCTCATGAATATGAAGATTCATGTAGTATTCCCATGGTGTCCTAGGAAGTTAGGTTTAGCAATATGATTTCATTTCATCTCTCTGTAACCCATCATCATGTCACTTTTGCTAAACTGAAACATCACGTTGGTTCTTAGGCAATACAGAGGATGTACTTGCCAATTTTTGTTTTTATTTTTAAGCCTAAGTAGATGGACTGCAATAATTCTTCACCGGAGAGATGAGACAAAACTATGCTGGGGGAGAGGGGGGGGGGAAATAAGGTCAATGAAACCTTAAAATAATTTTATTTGAAAATTTATCATAATGTTGACATTTAATAAAACGTCTAACAGTGGCTAGTGTAGTTTACTGAACAAAGCCATGAATCAAAAGTTTTGAGATGTGATTGTATTTTCAAGACTATCCTTGGTTTTCTGTGTCTTTGTTTCGGGGAGACGCTGTATAGGTCCCTGCCTTTGGACTTGTTCCCACCTTATTCTCTTTCTCTATTTTTCCCCTGTTGATTTTGTGGGGTTTTTTGTTTGTTTTTGCGTTTTTTGTTTTGTTTTGGTTTTGTTTTTAATGTCATTTATTTTTTAAAGAGTAAAAGATCTTCTGGGCAGGTGTCACCTTTCATTTCATGAATTCACAGTGTGCAGTACAAAGGACACCAATCTCAGCTTCCTTTTAGGTGTCATACATATCCTGATAACAACAGAAGTTCAAAAGTAGAATTGCTTCAATGTTTTCTATATGGTGGAGTGGTTTTTAGTTAATTGATTGCAGAAGAGTGAGTAAAAATAAATCTAAGCAGACTGGACCCAGTGCTTCAGGTGGAAGGAAGACATCTGAGTCCCAACAGAAGTCTTGGTGGACCCCTGTTGGTGATAAATAATAATGAAAATCTTCCATTTTGCTCTGTCACTTTGCCTCTATAACTGTTTGCTTTGCAATTTACTCTCCTTGTTATGTATTAGTGATTATGAGAAGCTCTGACTTGAAAGTTAGAGCTTTGGTTCTTTGGTAAATGATCCTCACTCTATAGGTGGCTGAAACCTGGACCATGTATTGAGATTTTATATTCAACCTTTTATAAAACAAATTTTCTCTGGGACCAAAGGCTGTTTTTAGTTGTTTTACTGAGAATGGAATTCTTTCATTCAGGGCCTGGGCCATTCTGCTTTTCCAGATGCAGTGACTTCAAAATGTTACCTTCAGCAAGTGATTTTAACCATCCAAAGATAACCAGATTAAAAATAGGCAATCTTTTTTTTTCCCCTTCAATGATATTTCTGACTCAAACCCTGCTATAATTAGTTAATAGATAATTATATATAGTTCTGCATAGCTTGCTGATCACTTCCATAAGTTTCATCTCGTTTATATTCAGGATATAATTCTAGCTTTCAGCAAAGTGCAATTGCAGTGTATGATAGGGAGGTCTCGTGCTAATCAGATTTACTCATTCCCTCAAAATACAGTACAGAACATTAATTTCATGCTACTTCAAAATGTATTAGCCAAGTGGCAATCCCATTCTCAGAATCACAGAAAGGCTGATCTGGGAATAAAAACGAATAAGAAAAAGAACCCCACAATAAAAGAAACCCATCCCCTCAAAAAACCCCTAAAAACCTTGAAAGATGCCCACATAATTTTCGGTTTTATGGAAAATAGGCCTTGTCAGAAAATTTGATCTTGATTTTTTTTCCTTTATTTTTTGAAGACTCAAAAAATATGTTCGAAAAGGAGTACTGTGATAATGGACTGTAACACTAAGTAATTGACTTACTGTCATGAAAGTAATTAAAAACATTTATCAGCATACAAAAACTACATGGAACTTTATTAAACGGATTGCAAAAACAACCCCCAGGTCACACGGGATACCTCAAAAATGATGTGTTCTGTGGGTCTGTTCTTGGCTTAGTCAATATTTTTCTCTACCATCCAGAAGAAAACACGAAATGGTCCTTGTCAAATTGCTCAAGGGCCTGAATGTCCGGCAGTGAAGAAATCTTGCCCTGCCAGATTGATCACACAGGACAGGCTGGGCACAAGAATTACCCTAAAAAAAGGAGATACTATGAGCTCCTAAATAGAAATATTAGCTCCAAACTAGGTTTGTATCACAATATGCCCTCCCCTTTGGAAACAACCTCAAGGGTCAAGCACAGAGGGCAGAACTCAGGTGTCCATTTCCTGCTCCACGTCCTAGGATAACCCAGTGACCAGAAGTGAGTGAGGATTTGCCATTTGGGTGTCCCACCTTGAAGGGGAAGGGAGCACCCAGGAGTTGTGGATCCTCGTGGTTGAAAGGAACAGCAAAAGTCAGAGCGTCTGCAAAAGAAATGGTTTTATGACTAAATTACACAGCTGGCATGGAAATTGGTGTGTTAGCCCCTGATCTCTTGGTATAAGAACATGGGTTTGGGTAAAGGGAAAAGAGAGAGGAAAATATGAATTATAGAGGGGTAGAGAGAGAAAGAAGAGCCTCACCAGCCTTAATCCAGTGTCCAGGGTCTTGGGATGCACATGCTCCCAGGCTCTGTGGGGTTTGACTGATAATTTTCCCCACCCCAGAGATAAATTTCTTGCTTTCTATGCAAATTAGTTCTCATGCACAGTCCATTCTTCCAGACTTTTCTAGAAATGGGTCCAAGCCCTTGGGGGTCTTTGGTGGTTTTGTCCTCCCCTATGGTTCACACCAACTTCTCAACCTGCTCGTGTACTGCACCGTGTTGTGCTGATCTCCAGGAGCCAAAACAGAGATGTTTGTCCCAGAAAAGTGGTTTCCTACCTCTGTATGGCTCCTTCTCCAGCCACATCCTGTTCTTTCCCACAGAATGTTCTCACCAAAAATCCTGTTAAGAACCATGGATGGAATGGGGTCTCACTTGGAAGGTGCTCTGGGATCGTGTGGATGCAGCCTGCCCTGCACTGGTGTGCTGAGACTATTGAACTGCCGTGGGATTAAGTGAATATTAATTAGAATTGGGGAGATGATAAGATTTTTGCTTTTATTTTAGTGAGGCATGCAACTGAATTCTGTATTTTGGATGAGGAAGTCCTGAGGGAGTCTAGAAAATGCTCTGGGTTCTGGAAAAAACTATCCCAAAGTGAAGACTGTAGGAGTTTACTCTCCTGCTTCTTACTGAACATCTAGGCAGGAATTATTTATTCCCAGCTGACACGGCTGGAAGGAATGTGGTGATACAACTGGAGCTCGTTACAATGACAGCAGGAATAAATGCAAGGTTTTCACAATGAAAACGATCCTTTAACAATTAGTGTTTACCTCAAGGTGCAGTGACTTGCAGAAAGATGTGCTGCAGCACAGCCAGAAGTGATCAGCTTCGATCGCTGGGGAAGGTTATGAGCTGTGCTGACACAGATGATGATTTTTTCCTCTTTTTCCTCTTCAGAGCCGTGCCTCTCTTTAAAAGCAGATTAAAAAGAATCCTCGAGCTGTGTGTGCGCTGTCCGTGGTACTGAGATGAGACGCTTCTGTCACCAAACGAGAAAACGCTGTTCAAAGACTTTAAATATGTCATCTTAATATAGGAAAACTACATTGACAAACGAATTAATGATAGCTGTGTCCCCCACTCATGGATTAACCTATTTGCTTCTGGCAATGTTTTGTTTATTGTGGGATACCCCCACCCTTCCCAATCCCTCTGACTTTCCACCTTTCTCCATGGGTTGAAGTATTTAATTCTGTGTAACCATTTGTCTATTCGTTGGCCAAGCATGAAAAAATTTTGCATAAATTGTGCAAAAAATTTAATTTCAAAATAATAACTCTGTCCCAGAGTGAACAGCTTCTCAAGTGCTACTTTTGATATATTATCCACGCCAGCTGGAAAGCAAGTTTGTAGAGATGAGATCGTCCAATGTGTCACTCTATATTAAAAATAGCTCTTTTTGTGACGTGCACCAGTGTTCTGGAGGGGTGGAGCTGAGACTCGTCCCCTCATTCTGCTTCTCTGATGGTAAATTCTAAACTGGATATCAGAACTGCTGCCTACTTCTGAAATATCCTTTTCAGAGAGTGATTTCTCCATGCAAATTGGAATTCAGTATTAACTCTGCAGAATGGTACAGTATTCAGGTGTTGTCCCATCCTGCAGCTAATTTGCCCTGTCTTTGGAAAGTAATAATGTTCTTTTCAGAGGTATTTGTAAAAAAACATTCTTTTGCTGAGTTGAGATCAAAAATGTTCCACACTGCTTATATTTGCCTTTTCACTTCGCTCTCTCTCTTTGGCTTGGGTAGTGACAATATCTGAGAGCCCAGAGAAGGTCATGCTCCGTACATGTGTCAGGCTTGATTGTAATTCCATGCTTCATTCTTGACTTTTCCTTACCCTGAGGACAGGCAGGCAGAAAGACCATATTTAATATCACANAGTCAATTGATGGTGGCAATATTGCAAAATTAAACTGCCCTGCTCTCTGAGAAGTGTGTGGAGGAAACTGCAGGAATTGTTCAGGCCATCTTTTTGCACTGAAGTACATAATAATGCAATTTAGTTCAATCTTGTCATCTTGAGGAGGTATTAAAAGAATCCTGCATTGTTTGACAGCCCAGGGACTGATGGAACAAGTGACAACCACTTTTTGCTCAATGCACATCGGAGAGCGCCCAGAAACTTTGGAAAATAGAAATGCAGAGGTATCGGTGGGTTCTGGAGCTGAAGGCACTGGTGGCATCACTGGGACATAAAGTAGAAAGAAACATACGAAAAAATGAAAGTGAAAGTGATTAAAAATAACCCTAAAACAATGGGGTTTTGTTGATCAACAGCATGAGAACACCATGCAGTGGCCTGAGTTTGATCTAACTGGCTTGGACAGTCAGTAGTTGTGGATGCAGTTCAGAATAGCAGTCAAGTAAATAAATAGATTGACTTCATAGCTGCTGAACTTTTGAACTTACAGCTTAATGGAGATATTTTCCATGTGTCACAGATAGTTACTGGTTTATTTTTGTGATTTTTGTTTCGTTTTGTTTGTTGCTGCTGTTTTGGCTGGGGTTTTTGGGGTGGTTTTTTGGGTGATGATTTAAAGAAAGCAGAGATAAGGAAATAACTGAAACATGATGGCTGCAAATTGCAGCACTATAATTTTGATGGAATTACTGTGAGGGATTTTGTTTTTCCAGCTAACCATTTAGTCCAGTGACGTAATTCAGGTCCAGAACTTTCCAGGTTTCCTGATATTTATTAAAGTCAGGATGCAAAAGTGTACTGAGTTCTATTACAAGTCTTGGTATGTGAAAGTGACACTTTGAGACACCTCACGTGTGTAAATTATGTTATTTTCCTTCTTTCTTGGACAGAAAGGGGCAAAGTTTAGTCACATAGACCTAAATCCATCCATCAAAGTGGAAGAGTTGGATAAGCAGGCTTGATATAGCATGGAGACAGCTTAGCTCTTCTAAAAATAAAATTTAGACTGGGGGAGAACAGATCACAAACCAAAAGCAGATCTTATTCTTGTGGAATTTTCCAGTGTATTTGAAATCTATTTGGATGGGACTAGAGAGCTTTTACAGACATTTTGCAGCACCTGTGATCAGGCAGCAAAGAGCAGTTTTCCTTTCAGTTCCTTCCCAACCACACCTCCAGTGTGACATGTCCCCAACACATTGCCATGGAATTTGAAAGTGAACAGCTCCTACGATCTGGTTACAACCCCAACAGATCTCTGCAGTGCACCAAAGAACATTTTCTACTGCTCAGTGTTAGGAATGCATAATTAACTCTGAAAAACCTAAAAGGGCTGCACAGTCGCTAAACAAAATGGATCCTCGTTCAGTTTATACTCACTGTGCCAAACCTTTTCGTCATTGCATTACCAATTAAAAACATGAGGTCACTGTGAAATGAGCTTTGGATGTGCTTGTAGACCTGAATTTAAACTCTTGTCCTTGAACTGCCTGCAGATATCCTCATGTAACAGTTTAAATATAAGTATAAAGTCTAAAATGGAAATTCATGTGTGCTGATGGGGACTCACTAGCATTGAATTGATAGGTTTAGATGATAACTCTCCTGTTCTTCAAACGGCCACCGCTGCAATCATAACTGCATCCGATGTCTCATGACATTCTTGGTAAGATATAAACCTCATAAGGTCTGATGGTCTGAGGGTGGTGACAACAGCTCATGGGCCACTGAAATGTGGCCTGTGGCTCTCATCTGCCACTGTCAGGGGACTGGCACAGAGGAGATTTTAAGGTGGCAAAGCATGAAAAGAAGGAGATTTTAAGGTGACAAAGCATGAAAGGAGAGATTAAGGAAGAACAGGGAGGTGTAACACGCAGGTTGGGAGGGAGGATCCTGCAACTTCTGAGTTTGCAATGGGAAGGGGATGAAGTCCATGAGGTGAAGAATGGGCTTTGAAACTCCTGGGAAGAAATATCAGGATGGTGCAGACAGAGCACTCAGATAAAATTTTGGAAGTTCTTGCAGGGAACACGGCTTAGGTGTCCCTGTATTGACATATGTAGTACTAAGTCCTTTCTGTTTCACCTTTTCCTGTGCCTGGGATAATGGGATCACAAATAATTGTGCCTGATGGGATTTTAATGTGAGCAGGTTTTTTGTGAGCAGTTTAACAGATCTCCTATTTGTACTTTGGTATTTCTGGGAAGTCAACCAGATTCACTCTTGCTGACAAATACTTACATAAATTCACCCATAATCCACACCACTCCTATTTTCTGCCATCAGTTCAGTCTGTGTGTGTTATTTACCTGATAGTCAGCCCTTTTTTTTTCCTTCACTTAACCTTGTCTGTCTTGCTCAACTCTATCCATATGAAATAGATTTGAAAGCTGATTTATTCTGTACTGGATAGGCAGTACAAGGAGGCTCCTATTCTATGCATCATCCCGATTCTTTTTATTAAATCAGCCACATACACCAATAATCAAAAGAAAGACAATTTTCCAATTCTGTGGACTGCTCAGCTGAGTCCTCAACTATATAATCCAGTCTCTGTGTTCAATTTCCCAGGCACTCATTGCCTTTGAAGCTCAGAATCCTTTCCCAGCTTTGCATCTTTATCTGATGTCAACCTTTCTACTTATCCACAGCCCTGTGTAAAATATGGAATACACTTTGCCCTTTCAAATGGACTTTGTTTAGCTTGGCTGTCTCTGTGTTTCTTTAGCCACATATTTGTATTTATCCAGACATGTCATATTTACCAGGTAAGCATTAACACACCATCATTTCCAAATGATGGACAGAGAACACTGTGAGTAATTTAGAAATGCTGGGTACTTAGCTTCAGTGTGGCTTTGCTGAATCAAGAATATCACCTTGCTTTCATTTTTCTGTTAAGGCCTGAAAAAGGTGTGATACCTCACTGGCTTGATCTTAGATCAAGTCTGTGCTTTCAAATTTAGTTATAAATTTTTTTTTAAATTTCAACTTTACCCAATCAATTGTGAGCAACATAACCCATGTAGAATCATCTTTGCTCTTTTGCCCCTTGCCCCCCAGATTACCTCACCTGTGACAGTTGATGAGTTTTGGCAACAATACTGTGAAGCCACCAACTAAAAGCTGTGGTTATGAACATTTCTAAAGCATCCCTATCTAAAGGAGGACGCTATAAAATCAGAGATTTCAAATCTCAATTTGAGCATGACTCTGACCTTGCCTTCCAACTCTTCTGCACAGAAAGGGTGACTGAAATTCTGTTTGCGCTTGCCAGGGGAAGTATTTGTTCATCCACAATTATTCCGTTTTAACCTTGAAGAGCAAATGAGCTAAAAAAAAAAAGAAAAAAGAAAAAAAAAAGAAAAAGATAGATAGATAGATAGATAGATAGATAGATAGATAGATAGATAGATAGATATGTATATATCTTCACAGGAAATATCCATGAAAAAATATCTGATGATAATTTCTTTTTCTTCTCTGAGACAGAGCTCATAACTCAGTCTTGATAGGCAACAAATGAATCAGCAGAAACCTTCTTTGGCTCCTCCTGGAATAGATGCTCCCTCTGTGACAAAGGGCCTTAAATAAATTTCATCAGGCTGGAAGGGTCACTCCTCAGGTTGCTTTTTGGACTCCAGGGCAGAAGTGGGGAGTTGTTTTTCTTTATCTAAGAATACTTCATCTTATAATCCCACCAAAACTATGACCTTTAATGCTCAGCTCTATTTTTTAGCAGTGTAATGCTGATCGCAGGGAGAACGCACCAAGAGTCATCCCCGGGTTCAGATCAGCTCAAAAGATCTGAGTTCAGCTCCTGACTTTTCCCCTGCTCCTCTCTCTGACCTTTGGGAAAGGAGTTAAATAAAGGGGACACAAGTGACCTCCAGCTGTTTTGAAAACCTTGCTGGGTGCCAGCCTCTATCTCTCAGATGCAAGGTAGGAGGATGTGTCTGAAAGTGTTGGCCACCACCCTGTGGCTGATTTCTCCTTGGGATTTCTGCCTGCTCCTGTCAGGAATGTTCTAGCTACTAATAAGTGGAATGAAAAATGCCTCTGTTCTACATTTTTTTCCCCGTGTCTAATTACTTCTTTTACTTTTCTCACAGCAGCCAGGGGAATGAAATGCTCTTGTGTGTGACAGTGGACTAGTTCATAATGAAGCAAGTTTTTCAAAATACCTTAGATTTTGACATTTTTTTCCCCCCCCCAGAGAATGGCATGTTAAAATGCTACTAGCTGGCTGAAAAGTGTAAGTAGTGTATTTGTCAGAAATTTCTGCAGGAACCTGACAGAACAATGGTGCAAAATGTGACACAGTACAATTAGTAGCATCAATAACTTTACATTCGCTGTTCTGGTGGTGTCTGGTTTAGAGCAGCTGTTACAAGAGTCACTTGGCAAGGCAGCATCTGTTCAGTTTAACGTTCACCTTCATCCAGTCATCTTGCTGGTAAAATTAGAGCTTTTCTTTAGTAATTTTTCCTGCTCCCTATTCTTCTTGTGTGACACCTATTAGTATAACCTGTGCCTTTTTCAAAATTTACCCATGAAGAATTTTTGCAGGCCACAAAAGCAAACACATTCACTGCTGTCTTTGTCACTGTTTAGCACCTCTTTGTGCCTCACCATTACCAAGGCTCTAGGTGGAAGACAAAAAGGGGGAAAAAACGTTGAAAAAAGGTCAAGGGAAGCAAGTAGATTAATACTTTATGAAGGAAAGCCTATTAAGTGGTTATACTTGGTGAAAATTTGTTTTCCATTTGTCAGCTTCATCAGAGACTTTTCTCATACTGAAAAAACTGGAGTTAAAAGGCAGCTTTCCTTTGCTAACCTTCCCTCTCCCTCAGCAGTGACATAGCCCCTGTAAAACTTATTTTTTGGGGGGTTTGTTTTTCTCCTTGGCTTCACTTCCCACTGTGCATTTCTAAATGTGAATTTCCTAGAGAAGTTGTAGAATGAGCTGGCAAAGATTCTCATTTTGTTCCTCTTGTTAATAAAAATGGGAACCCACTGATGGGGCTGTGCTGAATAATTGGCCTGGGGGGAGTAGGACTGGTCAGGCAGCAAGTGGCTGTGAGGAGGTAGAAGTGTCCCCTCACACTCTCTCTTGAGCTGCAGGGAAGGTCTGCAGTGGGCAGTGCTTAAGGGAAAGGATGATGGGAACAGGCAAATCCCAGAATTTCTAGGACATCTTTCACTAGACCAGGCTTTTTCAAGCCCCATCCAACCTGGTCTTGAACACTCCCAGCGATGGGGCAGCCACAGCTTCTCTGGATAATTTCTCTCAGTGTCTCACCAGTCTTACAGTAAAAAGAAATTTCTGCCTTAGGTCCACTCTAGATCTACCCTCTTTCAGTTTTAAATCATTGCTCTATCTCTACAGGTGCTGGTAGAAAGTCTCCATGTTTTCTATAAGCCTCCTGCACCTTGCAGACTTAGAATAATGTTTCCCCAGAGCCTTCTCTTCTCCAGGCTGAGCCACCCCATCTATCTCTGCCTTTTCTCATAGGAAAGGTTCTCCAACATTCTGACCATTTCTGTGGTCCCCCTCTGGACCCGACCCAACAGGTTTGTGCCATTCTTGTACTGGGGATCCCAGACCTGGGTACAGACTGAAACAGAGGAGGAAAGTAATCTCCCTCGACCTGCAGGCCACCCTGCTTTTGATGTAGCCCAGGATACAATTGGCTTTCTTAGCTGGAAGAGCACACTGCTGATTCATGTCCGACTTTTCATCCCCAGGTCATGTAAAGAGGATGAAACCAAGCAAATCTCACCAACCAGATGTATCTTGGCACCTAGAAAAATACTGAGGAAAAGCTGAACTACTGTATCTACCAAAAGATTTTTAATAATCACCTTGGTTTATAAAATGCACAAGAAACTGTGGGATGCTTTTCCTCTCGTCCACTTCATTTTAATTTTGAGAGGAAAACCCTTAGGACAGAGTCCTCATGAATAGTGGGTTAATAAAGTTGACAAAGCACATTAATAAAACAAACCATTAATGGACTTGCCTTGGATCGATGTTTGAAAGGAGTTGGCAGTGAAATTACATTGGTCATCTGCTGCTTTAATAACTGGAGAAATTATTTCACTCAAAGCTGAGTCAGAAGTGGGAAAGGGAATATATGCTTCAATATTGGAGCAACAATTTGTTTAGTTTGCTCAGCAAAGAAGTTGGTGTTCTAGCACAGTCAGCAAGAAGCAGTTCATAAATACCTGCTCTGAGCCCGGGTGGGTTTTGCTTAGAAGAGTAAAGGGAAATTTAACTGTGCTGTGCTTCTGCTGAAGTAAACTTGCTTTGGAAATGTTACTTCATCGATGACCTCCTGTTTTCTCTGGTCCTGCTTTTCTGCCTAGCAAACGACTCTTCATTCAGGTTTTCATGCTATTTAAAGCACTTCTCTACATGTTTGGGTTTAAGACAAGCAATCACATTTTGAAAGTTTGTGTTAGGAAGAATTTCTGCATGGAAAGGGAGGTCAGGCCTTGGCAGGGGCTGCCCAGGGAAGGTTGGAGTGCCCATCCCTGGAGGTGTCCAAGGAAGGCCTGGACGTGGCACTCAGTGCTCTGGGCTGGGGACAAGGTGGGCATCGGGCACAGCTTGGACTCGATGGTCTGGGAGGGCTTTTCCAGCTTCTTTGGTTCTTTGATTCTATTTGCCAGGGAATGATTTTGACTTCTCAAAGGTTTTTGTACTTTTGGCACTCTTTGTAATGATGTAGCTGTAAACTGTGACTGGAACTTCTCTAAGGAGAGTGAAAGTGAGGGGTTTTTCACTTTTTAAAGCTGAAATAAATTGGACATTTTTGAAATTCTTGCAAGGGCAAGAGACAGATGCTGATTATTTCTCAAGAGTTTATTTATCAGCTGGCTTCGATCTGCTTGCTTATTTATTTATTTATTTATATCCTAGCCAGTGGGATTCTGTGACTGGAGGTGTAGATGGAACGGAAGTAGAACAAAGTAGTTTTAGGCCCCTTTTTCTTTCAAAACATGCATAAAATTATCTCCATAAAACTATTCTGAGTTATTTGGTGAATTGCAATGCTAGAACGTAAATTTCATTTATTCTTATGCAACCCAGATGCAAGAATTGAGCATCCCAAATCTCATGCAACTCAAAACAAAATCTCTACTCTAGAATAAAATTTCAACGTTGTTATGTCACTCAGTGCTATTGTTGCAAAATCTTTTACTAAGACTGTCTTATTATTGGCTTTAACACATATATGTATATATGTATATATAAACATTTCTATCCTGCATGTACCATCTTTAAAACCAAAAACCTCTGGTCAAAACAGGTTGCTCCTTATGGACTTCTAATATTCACATTTATCTTCCAGGACATAAGTGGGATATTCTAAAAATTGCTCCAAAAGCCATGCAGGAATACTATTCAAATGTTATATAACGTGTAATTAATAATGCAGGCTCCTGTGGAGACCCTGATGAAGCACAGTTCTGATGCTCTGAGAATCTCCATTTACAAAATTACTACATTTTGGAACAGACTAGAAATTAGAGAGTTATGATCTGTAAAAAAAAAAGATGAGAGGTGTCTTTGGGGTCTTCCAGGTAATAAGAATTTTATCATACTTGCTTCAGGTTTATTGAATGCTATTTATAGCATTTAATTATTATAGAACATTTATAAAAATTGTTATTTTCAGAAACATTTTTGTTATTTTTATAAATATTTTCTCATGTTATTTTTTTACCCCTCTGTGGAATGTACCGGTGTTATCAAAGTACCTTTGTTCTGATAAAGTGCAACAAAGAAATGGAGCCCAGCTATAGGTGTGTAGATGCTTGAGTTTGCCATGCTTTAGTGCCAAGGTTAAGCCCCAGCTTTGAAATTTTCCACACTTATATGCACATTAATCATGTAACTAGGAAAATCCTTAGGAGCCAAAGATGGAGAGTGCTAGGTGTAATTAAGCGTGGGTAATTAAATATCATTAACAGCACGGCTTTATGACGAGACAGAAATTCTCTTTCTTCTGTCACCATGAGGAAAGTGCTGTTTTCCATATTTTATTGAAAATGAGAAATGTGAAACTGCCAGTGGTTTTCTTTTATTCCTTTTAGAGCACAGCTAAAGGGAAATTATGATTTATTAGGAATTATGAGTTATTATGAATTTAAGATACAAAAATAGAGTGCCCTGACCTTGGTGCTATACCTCGTAGTTGCCAAGAGTGTGCTCCCAAGTGTTCAGGGAGTGAATAACGTTGCAAGGACAATTCCCAGTTGCTGTTTTCTGGGAAGAAGCTTGACTTGGTGTAGTGTCTCATCTCTGTTGAATCACGTTGGTTCCAACTTCAGGAATAATAAAAACCAGCTGGTTTCCACCGACTTGAAATTGCTTTCCATCATAAGGCTGGATAAATGTAACCTAGACAAAGGCTGGACATGAGCTGGCAATGTGTGTTTGCAGCCCAGAAAGCCAATTGTGTTCTGGGCACATCTCCCAGTGGGGGACAAAAGATGAGGGGGGAATTCTGCCCCTCTGCCCTGCTCAGGTGAGAGCCCTGAGCTGCCCCAGCCCTGGGGCCCAGCACAGGGAGGACGTGGAGCTGCTGGAGAGAGCCCAGAGGAGGCACCAGGATGAGCAGAGGGATGGAGCAGCTCTGCTGGGAGGAAAGGCTGCGAGAGCTGGGATTGTTCAGCCTGGAGAGGAGAAGCTCTGGGGTGAGCTCACTGTGGCCTTGCAGGGCCTGAAGGAGCCACAGGAAACATGGAGAGAGACAAGTTCCAAGGGCTGGAGGGACAGGAGCCAGGGAATGGCTTCCCAGTGCCAGAGGCCAGGGTTAGATGCAATATTGGGAAGGAATTGTTCCCTGGGAGGGTGGGGAGGCCCTGACACAGAGTTGCCTGGTGAAGCTGTGGCTGCCCCAACCCTGAAAGTGTCCAAGACCTGGTTTGAGCAAGCTGGGATAGTGGAAGCTGTCCCTGTTTGGATTCCCTGGTTTGGAATCAGGTGATCTTTAAGCTCCCTTCCAATCTAGGCCATTCCATATTTCATTTCTTTCTATGATTCTATGATTGATGATACACCTTTTTTCTTTTAGAAATTTCCACAACAGCATCATAAGTAGGAATTGCCAAATGCACAAAAACACCAGTGCCTTGCAGTTAATTTTATGCTTCATCATTTGGAGCCCTCTGTCATTGAACAGTCTTTGCTCTTTCAGCCATTTTTCATGCTTTCCATTTCTTTGCCATTAATATTTTTTGCTCTCTCCTGCTGCAACAATCAAAGTCTCTGCCTTGCTCCTGTAGTGATGGTGTTTTTCCCCCCCATCATCTCTACCTCTAGGATTTGTAGAGCCTCTATTTGTTCTTTCAGCTGGCAGTGTAGAAGCAGCATCCACTGCTCATCATTCTGGAGAAAAACTTGAAGCTATAAGTAAAGGGCACTTGGAAAAGTCTTAAAAATAATATGCATTTAAAGAGAATCTCTTTTTTTTTTTTTTTTTTGTGGCAAGGAAACCTATTTCAGAGGTACTGTATGTTTCAGGCCTTGAAAAAGCTCCTTCATGGGATGCCTTGTGCTGTAGAGTTCATTCATGTTCAGTTGTGGCATCACAGAGGACATTTATTTACTGTTGCTGAGAAAACCATTGGCCATGAATTCTGAAGGGAGAGGTGGATACAGTGCCTGGCAGCTTTGTACCAGGCAAAAAGGCTGGCAGTGGGAAAACTTTCCCAATGATAAGGTTGTCTATTCCAACCTGACTAATACAGAATTTATGAGTCATGCCAAAATTTTGTTGCCCTAAAGATGCTACTATAAAGCCAGGAAACTTTTCCAAGGCATTACATAAATGGGAGATTATCCACTGCTGCTTCATGTGAAGTTTGCAGCCAGATTTCATAACAGGACTGGTTTGGATTTTCTTAGGATTTCATCAGCATCATTATTCTTTCAAGTGGTGTCAGGTTATGTGTGTCAGTGAATTTAAATCAATTTATCAGTGATGCACCTCATCCCCAACATTCAAGTCCCATGATATTTGCAGGAAAATTAAACATCCTTTTTTTTCTCAGGTTTGTTGCATTGACCCTTTATTTTTAAAAAAACTTAAATGTTAAAGGAAGCAGAGGTGGTTAGAAGGCTGATGAATAAAACTGCTGGAAATATCTGAAGCAAAGCAGAGGAAATCTTCACATAAGTGATTGTTTGGGCCTTGGCCTTCAGAGCTTACACAATCCCTGAATGGATTCCTGAGCAAAGCAGGTTTGATCCGCCTCCCACTCCCTCACACCGTGTCACACGGTCTGTTTGGTCTGTAATGGCAGGATGGCTTGATAGGAATATTTATATTGCTTTTTTCCCTATCCAATGCTCTATAAAAGCCAGCATTATTAGGGATATCCAGGAGTCTGGTGCGGGGCAGGCAGGGGTTGTGAAATAATCTTGGTCATGCTGGAACTGGGGGAGAAACGAGCTCTGACCTGCACCCTTTGGTGTGTTTTTCTCCATGTGTTTCAGGTAGGAGCTTTGAAAAACCTCGTCATGAATAGAATTAAAACAGGAAGTCTTTATCCCTGGTTCAAAGCTTCAGTTTTTAGGAATCTCTCCAAGTGCCTGGTTTTTACTTAGGATACTTTGCTCTGCAGCTCAGTCTAACCACAGGTGGCAGCCACCTACTCGCTTCCTTCAAATTGTCCCCAAAGATTGGGTGCAAGGCACAGTTTGTGCCACAGAAAGGCTCAGAAATCCAGAATTGGGTAGGAGGGGATGGGGGAGCAAGCTCCAGCAAGGTGGAAAAATGAAGGTCCTGCCTCTAGCCTCTTGTGTTTTCCTGCTTACCTGGGCTAAGGGCACTGATAGTTCCCTGCAGCTCCGGCCCTGAGGGCCGGGATCTAGCTCAGATGCCTCTTTTGACTAAGGCCTTGTAGCTGCAATAAATATAAACCAATTTATGCAATAGCTTGGCAGTATGGAGCAGTGCCCACCAGGGAAGCTGCCTGTGACCCCAGCAGTGTTTGATCAGCCCTTCTGGAGAGGATGGTCTTTCCTGCATCATCCTACTCCTTTTTCTCACCAAACCCCAAAAGGTGCAGCCTGATTCCAACGAAGTTCTAAACAGAGAACATGTTCATCTTGGAGAAAATGGGGGAAGAAATGGCTGTATCACTTTAAAGATGTAAAAATGAAAAGGCTGTTCATTTCTTTCGTATTTTTCCTAGCCTGTAATTATTCCTAATCAAACTACAACAAACAGTAAACACTAAAAATGAAATAAACGCAGTGACAGTTTGCCAATAACGAGCAGAAAATGTTCCATCTGTCTAGCAGTGAGTAAAATGTGTGTAATTACTGCTCATTTTTCTTCTAATTGCTGAGTTATTAGTTTAAAGCTTACGCACAACTGGTGAACAGTGCCGACTACCCATTCTCTAATTACAGCCCCTGCTTTGCTGTGCTTGAAATCAAGAAAAGCAAAAAGCAGAAAATTTGCATTTTAAAAGA
This sequence comes from Pachycephala philippinensis, assembly GCA_013397055.1. NCBI lineage: Eukaryota > Metazoa > Chordata > Aves > Passeriformes > Pachycephala > Pachycephala philippinensis. The sequence continues at coordinate 147,113 of VWZT01006076.1, read as the reverse complement.
GTTGTCTGAATTAACCCCTCTGGTAAGAGCATCCTTTCAGTTTTGGCGTCACGGGTCAGACCCTTGGCTGACAGAGTCAGGGTGTGCTTCTATCAGCTGGAGATTCGTGTCTCAGTGGGATGATCATCTCTCTCTTCTTTTTTCCCCCCTTATTTTTTCCAAGCCTACATTATAATTTCTAATTTGAAGAAGGTTAACGAATGCTCTGAAGTGGATAGTAGGTCAAGGGAAGTAATTCCTGTGAGGAAGCAAAGGTTATGACAGCCACGAGTTAGTAAGGCCTGCTTCACTTTGTGCTCCTTTTTCTTTATCTGATTATCTCCAAGTGGGTCAGATGAGGGTCTGTCTGTGCTTCAGCCTGCTCTTTAGCACAGAGAGAGCTGAGCCACCTTTATCTGTCCTCCTCAGGGTCTCTCAGAGCCAGACTCTGTCTGAGGTGACAGAGAGATGGTGGCACATCTCATGTGCCATCTCTGTTGGGTGTCAGAATCCACCCCTTCCGATGGGCTTTGGGGTCATCAGAGAATCATAGGATGGTTTGAGTTGGAAAGGACTTGAAAGATCATCTTATTCCATCCCCTGCCATGGCAGGGACACCTTCCACTGTCCCAGGCTGCTCCAAGCCCCAGTGTCCAACCTGGCCTTGGGCACTGCCAGGGATCCAGGGGCAGCCACAGCTGCTCTGGGCACCCTGTGCCAGGGCCTCCCCACCCTCCCAGGGAACAATTCCTTCCCAATATCCCATCCATCCCTGCCCTCTGGCACTGGGAAGCCATTTCTTGGGTCCTGTCCCTCCAGCCCTTGGAAATTGTCTCTCTCCATGTTTCCCGTGGCTCCTTCAGGCCCTGCAAGGCCACAGTGAGCTCACCCCAGAGCTTCTCCTCTCCAGGCTGAACAATCCCAGCTCTCGCAGCCTTTCCTCCCAGCAGAGCTGCTCCATCCCTCTGCTCATCCTGGTGCCTCCTCTGGACTCTCTCCAGCAGCTCCACGTCCTCCCTGTGCTGGGCCCCAGGGCTGGGGCAGCTCTGCACGTGGGCTCTCACCTGAGCAGGGCACAGGGGCACAATCCCAATCCTTTTCCTGCTGCCCAGGCTGTAGGATCAGCCCGGGGCATGGGGGGTTCTGCATCCCAGCACCCATGGACGGGGAATATCCAGCCTCTCATCCACCAGATGATCCCAGGTGGGTTGATTTCCTTTGTGGGCAGTTCAGTGTGAGAGGTGAACAACTGAGAACAGACCCAGTTTGGTCATTTTCAAAAGCCTGGTGATAGTGTTATTGGCCATGACTTTTTCTTAAAATAGACGAAAAGAGCAAGAGCTCTGAGGGAGGTTCAAAAAGCTGAACAACAGAGCTGTCAGCTAAGCAGTTTCTGGGATTAGACCTCAGAGGCATCTGAGAAGGACAGCAAGGCAGATTTACTGGCCAGGAGAGTGATATTCACAACATGGGATCCACACTTGTCCTGGGTGACATTTAGGGGCCCAAAAATGGGCAAAAATTGGGTGGGCTAGGCTCTTGTAGGCAGCCTTTTAATCACTTGCTGTCTTCTTAGGGTATTGGTATTGGGAAGCAGGGTGAAGCCACAGGTAAAAATCATGAAATAAGACACTAGAAAAGTGCAGAAGTGCCACAGTAACATTAGTTTCTCTGAGTGAATTTCTCTGCACTACTTTAGGTGGGGAAATCTGCTCTTGCAGCTCAGCATTAAGTCAGAGCAGTTAGGATGTCCCTTGCCCTCTTGGACACCAGAATTCCAGTTGTGGCAGCAGGGATTTCACTGCAGATGGCCAAAACCCCTCTGGAAGCTGAGGAGATGTGTAGGCTTCATGTTATCTTGACTTGATTGCTATCAGCACATGAGCTATTCAGTTCAAACCTTCTGTTTCAATTTGCCCCTGAAACAAAACCTCATTTTTCTCTAGCTGGTGTTACTGCTGGTGCACAAGGTGTGAGTTAAACTCTGTGGGGACAACAAACAGTATAAAATATGACAAAAAATCCAACCAGCTGCCGTCCTTAATACAGGATTCCTTGGACAATTCTGAATCCTAAAATTTTAAACCCAGCTGTTACCAAAGTGGGATTCAAGAGGGGATGTACCCCACCGCATTCACCTTCCTTGAGGACTTCTGGCAATGGAGGGAAAAACCTAAACAAAACTAAATGTCATAAAAGTAGAAGTATGGGCACTACATTTAAGGGATTGTCTAATTGTGGGAACGGTATTTTTAAAATAGTGATGAGTGATGCAAAGAATGAATTGTTTGGGATAAACTCTCATCAAAAAGGCAGCACCTTTTTGGTTTTGCTTTCTTATTTTTTTCTTTAGGTGTAGCTCCTGGGTTTAGAGGAGCACTTGCACATTTTCTTTCTCAGGAATAAGACTGAGGAGGATGAATTATTCTCTTGCATTCACACCTGCCAGTATCCACAGCAGCCTTGTCTTGATGGGAGCCTGCAACTCTCAAAATGTCAGTGACAAATGCGTACCTCAGGAGGAGGAGGGAAGAAAAGATTCTGTACATCCATCTAGTTTTAAGGAAAAAAACCATCCAGAACCCACCAAAAAAAAGCCTTTTCAAGTCTGCACTGGCTTGGCAGGGAGCAGGGTAGCTTTGGTGATGCTTTTAACCTTGCCATGAAAATGGAGGTGCAGGCAGCAAGAGGTTGGGATTTGAGGAAAAGGATGGACGAGAAATAGAAATTTATTTAAGCCATTTTTCTCCGTGGCTCGGGAACTGAAGCTTTCCTGCTTCTTTTCAGTCCTGAATAAATGCATTTGCTTCATGGGCTCACATGCATATTATGCATAATCCTTTAGATATGCTTGCCAGCTGTGTGGTAGAGATATGGGCTGCTGGGACTTTGCTACATTAAAAATGGTGGAGATACTCCACCAAAAAAAGAACAGAAATGGAATAATTATTTACATAATCTTTCTAGAGTCACCTAGATTTCTTGAAAGCAGCTTAACATGTTTGGAATAATCTATTAGGGACATATTAAGGGAAAAAATACCCCCTTTTCCTTCTGACCACATGCATTTTTATTTTTCTCTCTTGCTCTAACGGATTGAAATTGCTTTATTCTCATTTTAAGAATGCTTTATTTAATAATAGCTCATATTTTAAATACTGTTGGTTCATTCACTTCCTACAGAAAAACAGGTGAAAAAATTAAGTTTTTCTGCCCAATGAGCTCACAGCAACTTATTTTTACCACACATATTTTTCTCCAAATATTGTTTCTTTTCCACTTGGTGTTTATGACCTTTTGTTCTTTGTTTGTGATGCTTTACCTAGAAGAGAATGCCCACATCTCTGCAGAATGTCAGGAAGAATGTGAACATTATGTAGATATGTAATCTCCACCATATTTAGCTAAATTTACTTTCTTACAATAAGGAATATTTGTGCCAAAGTCTTTATTTTTATTGTCTATCTAAACCATCATTCTCTCCCGTGTTTTTTTTGTCTTTTTCCCCCCTCCCTTTCCTCCCAGCAACTGAGATGAGAATTAAGTCACAGAGGAGAGATATTTTTTTCTCTCAGATTTTCAGGTCCCTGTGTAGTTTTGGCTCAGAGAACAGCTGTTCTTCCAGAGAAGGAACAAAAAAATCCACATTTTCTAATATTCAGGGTCTATTTTTGTGCTTGCAATGTAAATATCCAATATTTACAATCTAAATGTCCAGTAGAGCAGTGTAAATATCCAACACCAAATCAACATAGATGTACCTCACAGATGTTATTTTTTAATAAAAAGGTGTTCACACACTTTGCTGAATTGATAGGATGGGGCACGGTGGATAAATAAAGACAAAATGTTTTGCACAGAAACACCATCACTTTAATCTGTGTTTCTATTGAACATTATGTTGTGGCATTATATTTCTATATTCCCATGAAAATAAGGATAAAAAGGGCTGGTAGGTGCTTTTTAATCATCTCAGTAGGTTTCAAATCAAACAGCTCTTTAAGAGTACTTGGAAGCATGAAACAATTGTCTTATCTCCATCAGATGAGTCCCTTCTTGCTTTCAGGAGCTACATCACAGGCTCTGCAGCTTTCCTGCACCTGCTTAATTTGTCAGGGTTAATCTATTTATAGGCTACAGTTTTGTTTGCCCAAGAAAGCTGCATTTATTTTAATAACAAGCGTTTTTATGCCCATTAGCTTGCCTGATGTTTAAGACCATTTGAAACGTGTTTATTTTTGTTCCAACTTGAAGGGATTCTTGATCACTTGGGAACGAGAAAAAAATAAATCTGATTTAAATTTGTATGCAACCTCAGGTTCCTTGCACTGCTTAAACAAAACAGTATGAAATAGTAAAAATAAAAATGATAGTAGAAGTCTTTGATATCTTCCACTAAGAAAAAAGCCTTGAAAATACCTATTGCAGTCCTTTAGCACTGTTGGAAACTGGGGAAGAGTGAGGCACTGAATGAGGCACATTAGTGATCCTTTGCCAATGTAAAAACCTAAAAACATTTTTTTTTTTTTCATTTCAGGCTTGTGAGATGGTGTTACAAACCATACAGTAATGAAAACAAAAAGTAAAAGCTGTAAAATGTAGCTTTGCGTCCTCATAAAATGTTAAGAAAAAGAAATTTGTGGGGTAGTTAACATCCTTTACAATACAAAGATAATTATCGCTTTTATTGTAACTGTAACATATGTGAGGATGTTTGTTTAACTCCCCAGTTGTCAGACATGAGGTTGAAAGTTTTTAATAGCCTCTGGGTATCAACTCTACAGCCTCAGGCTGCTGTTTGTAATTTAATATCAGTAATTTATTATGAAGAGAGAAAAAACAAGAATTGCCCAGTAGCTATGAAAGCACATTTACATTATAATTATTAGGCACATAACAGCCCAAAAATAGATAAAAGGAATTTTAGAGTAGCATTGGCAGGAGCAATAGTATCATCTGCTAAGATAAAGCAGGGAAATGTAGCTCTAGAGAAATTACTTGTGAGGGGAGCAGCGGTTATAGTCGAAAGGTCATCCCCGTCTCAGCTGCTGACTTGGTTTTAATGCAAACCACTCATGGGAAGTTGTGTGTAACTTAGAAATATCATCTTTCTGAGCTCTCTGAGGCTGTGTGGGGATTGTTATGCATCAGAACAAGAGAGGTTTTCAGGGCAGACTGCTCTGGCACCAGTACATCTGTAGGTGATTTCTAATTTTGCCTTTTT
>VWZT01006076.1:103402-141888 GCA_013397055.1 Pachycephala philippinensis | reverse complement strand
TTTTTTTTTTTTTTTTTTTTTTTTTTAATGTTTCCACTTCTGGTAAACTCATTTTTAATTAGAAACTAACATTGCAAAGTATGTAGTGGTCCTCCCATGAAAACTCAACCCTGTGAACCAGACTTCCCAGCAGAGCTTGGCACTGAAGAGCAGCCACACAGATCCCAAGTTTGCAAAGGGTTGGTGTTCACTGCTCTCAGCAGAACTGAGAAGCTGAAAACCTTCTCCCTGATTGAATCTCTGCTGGGACCGATTATTCCCTGAGAGTTATGCTGGCATCTCCATGTATTTCCTCCACATTTTAATGTCTCAAAATCTATGATAAAATCACACAGTGGCCTTCTAGGTAGTTAAGAAGATGCCAAAGGTTTGCTTTCTGTATGTGATGCAGATTTACCTCGTCTGTGGCATCCTAAATAACCACAGGCAGTGTGGCAGCTTGGGAGCTTTTGGGAGTGTTCCCTGTGGTGATTTCTCTGCTCTGCCTCCCCCAACATTTTCCTTGTAGTTTCTTCTACACCAATCATAGCTCACAGTCCTGTGCCCGTGTCCTCAACAGAGCTCTGAATGCCTGCTCAGGGTCCTCATTCACGATGGTTTTTTGGGGGGAGTTATTTACTGGCTTTCAAAAATGCCTGGGCAACACTTTCAGGCACAGGGTGGGATTCTTGGGGTGTCCTGTGCAGGGCCAGGAGTTGGCCTGTGATTATCCTTATGGGTCCCTTGTAAATCAGGATATTCTAGGATATTATGAACAGTCTCATGGTGCACTTCCACCAGTTGATGTAAGTTGATATTTTTTTCCTCTTCCTGCTCCCTGCTGTGGACACCCAGCAATTAATTAGTGCCAATCTTTCCTATGGGTCCTTCCTTCTGGAGCAGCTGTGCTCACAGATGTGTGCCTGTGCATTTTTAAGAAGGTTTTCCCATCCCTGGTGCCCTCAGAAGGAATCACATCCTTTTCCAGGTCACAGTGATGTTACAGAGGCACTGCTGACCGTGCTGCTGGAATAACGTCTGTGCTGAAACTCTGGTTTTTTTTTTCTGTCACTGTGAATTCTGCAGTCTGCACGTACCTGCTCCTGTCAGGATCCTGCAGAGGAAGGTTTGTAAGGTCTCCGGGTCCTGTGTGATTCCATGATTCCTCAGGGCTGTGGTACACAATGATACGTGGCTGTGCATTACCTGCTTACAACAGAAACAGAGACTGCTCCTTATCCAGGGGATTTAAGAATTTCCTTCCTTAGAGAGTAATACCACCAGGATACCTCTTAATTTTGTTTTATTTCTGCACAACCATAGACAGAAGACTTTTTTTTTAAGGCTTGAAGAGCTCGAATGTGTCCATTTCTTTCCTCCAGTGAGTCTGTCCTAATGCAGCAATGACCTAGGGGAAAGCACATCCAACAAGGAAGTGAAATCTGCAAGTGCACATCTGGGGATGGCGAGGGGGCAATAACATCCAAAATTGCTGGAATAAAATAGGAGGCTGTGGCAGAAAGATGATGCATGCAATTCAATTCAAAGGGCAATGAAACTACAAAGGAAAATCCAGGAGCAAATAAGATTTTTAAAAGATGCTTATCATAGCAGCCTAATCAAGATAATGGGATTACTGAGCAAACCCTTTAAAATCATTCTCACAGATATTACACACCATTTGTCATATCATTAAATGCAATTTGAAAATGGCTGTCAGGTATACAGCAGGCTCTGTGTTCTCTCTCTGCACGGAATTCTCATACAATTTAAACGGAAAAAATGGAAGTGCTGCTGTTCAGGACATAGAATCAGACTTAGGGAAGCAGCCACAACCTCTGCAGACCCTCAGTACATGATTAAGTGCCTCCTTGCTCTGGAGTCTTCATTCTTTAATTCAACTTCTCCTTTAATAACATTTGCAAATTCTTTCATCTACTCTGCATCTTTAATAAGAGGCTCTGAGTAGTAAAGCAATCACATTTGACAAGAATTAAAGCACATTTGCTTCAGTTTAGGGTGGTTTGAGGTTACTCACCATGAAAATGAGCAGCACAGAAAGGTTTTTCTTGAAGTACCTTCTTCAAGTTTTCAAGACGTCTGTCTTGAAAATCTCAGTCATACACTATGTCATGTCAAGCAACTGTTTTCTATTGCTGCTAATAGAGACATGAACATATTTGAGATAAAAACAATTCAGATTCATGTTGACTGGATGCTTCAATTAATTCACAAAAAATATGAAAAAACATAATAAAAATGTGAAAAAATGTACTCTATTCCCTGATGCAATGAAATTTTTTAACAAATAGCGCATGTCACCTTCTAAAAGAGATGAAACAGTAGAGGAGAATAACGAATAACCATTGCTATCTTCAGTAACTTCTGTGGGGTTATGACTGATTTGCATTTTTAAGGGGCTGACGAGCAGAGATTTTAACTTTTTAGTTGCATCCTTGGTGAGTGATTTTAGTGTATTCTACGCTCAGCTGAAGCTCTTCCTCTCATTTTGGGGTACGTCTTAATGTCATAGGTGCATTTGAGTTGCCTGCCACCCTCATTCCTTTCTTTTAAAAGTGGAACAGCATCAAGAACAAGGTGGTCAGATACCTGTGTTCACTTTAAGGTATTAGGTTGTTTTCTAGTGTTTGGTAGAGGACCTGAAATTCCCTATTTCACAAACCCTGTGAATCTTCTTGCTGGCCCGTCCTGGAGAAGAGAAGGTTGTGTGGACGCCTCAGAGCACCTTCCAGTGTCTGAAGGGGCTGCAGGGAAGCCAGAGAGGGGCTCTGCATCAGGAACTGGAGTGACAGGACAAGGGGGAATGGGTTCAAATTGAAAGAGGGGAAATTTAGGTCAGATATTAGGAAGGAATTGTTCCCTGGGAGGGTGGGGAGGCCCTGGCACAGGGTGCCCAGAGCAGCTGTGGCTGCCCCTGGATCCCTGGCAGTGCCCAAGGCCAGGTTGGACAGGGTTTGGAGCAGCCTGGGACAGTGGAAGGTGTCCCTGCCATGGCAGGGGGTGGCACTGGATAATATTTAGGGTCCCTTCCAACCCAAACCATTCTATGATTCTGTGATTTAACATCCTCCAGTCACCTACTAAATTACTGGATTTTGGTTGCTTGCCTAATGGTGGGAAAGTCAGCCGTGACTTTTTTGTTCATGTGTGCTGTGAAAGAGTCTGGAGCCAGCAGTTGCTCGATTGAGTGGTGTGTAGAAAAAAATAAATATCTGTAACCCTCTTATTAGCATAACATATGACCTTACTGCAGCATCAAATTTGAGACATCCCAAGGGATGTGGAGCGTGCCTGTGTGATATGGGAAGGAAGTTTTTGTGTCACCAGGCTTCTTGAAATTCTGTTTGAATTCAGTTGTAGTTCTGTGAGCATCTACACACAGACGGTCATGCTGTTGTTCTAATTAGGGCCTGTCATATAATTAGCTGCAACTGTTTAGAAATACTGATGTCAAGTCTCTTGTTTGCTGTGGGAAATTTGTCACTGCTGAATTAACTGTGGGCAGGAGAAGTTTTACTGGGGTAACCTCCATATTACTGCTTGAAGAGTGCTTGAGACAATTTTGAGGGAAGCAAATATGCTTAATTACCAAAAAATCAATTACCAAAAGAAGCACCTGGGTGCCCAACACAAAGTTTTAATGGGAATAAAATTGTCTAGGTAGAAGAAACCACTTCAAATATGAGAAGATTTTTTTTTGAAATGTGAATAGCTATGAAAATAATTTACCTGAACTAATCATTATAGGTCAGGATCAAAATGTGAGAGATACTTCAGAGTATAAAAAAATAGATTAAATTATTAAAAAAGGAGTAATTTATGTAAGAGCAGCTCAGGACAGAGGAAGTTGACTAATGTAATGCCACAGAAATGCCATTATAGGATGATTGCTGTTAATTTTTTGATTACCCAGTAATAGAACAAGCAGTACAGTGATTAACTGGCTCATAGAAGAATAGGGAGCAGTTAATCTGAAGCAGTGCTGTCATAAAATCCAGAAAAACTCCGAGCTGGATTGCTGCAGATAAGTGGCTGCTGTGGATGCTATGTAGGGCACAGGAACTAAGGCAAAAATGAATGTAGGCCCAGCAGGGACCCAGAGCAAAAGAATTAAACAAATAGTGCCGGGCCATTATGGTGCATTGTTGTGTCAGAGGTTTGAAAGCAGTTGTGTAATAAGAATCTTTGGACAGCCTTCTACGCCTACTGTTTTAAATCAATCTTTTGTTGCAGAACTGAATGGATTGTATATGCAGAGCTAATTCCTCTGGAAAGCTGCCTGTTGGGATTTTTTTTTGCATCCTGATCAGAAGCAGCGTGACAAAATCAGTAATTCCTACCTGGCCATGGTTTGATAAGCGAGCTGGGGAGAGGAAAGAGAAGAGGTTTATTTTTACTTTCTTTCACATCATCACAGAATGGGTCAGGATGGAAGGGACCGTGGTGGATCTTCTGGTGCCACCTCCCTGCTCCAGCAGGGCCATCCCAGAGCACAGGGCACAGGAGTGTGTCCAGGTGGCTCTGGAATATCCACAGTGAGGAGATCCCAGAGCCTCTCTGGACAATCTGCTCAGGGCTGGGCACTGCCCAGGGCAGAAGTTGTGCCTCCTGTGCAGGGAATTGCTGGGCTCAGGCCCTGCCCGTGGCTCTGGGGCCATTGCTGGGCCCCCGGAGCAGAGCCTGGGCCCTGCTCGGAGCCTCCCTGCAGCCAGGGACACCCAGGGCTCAGGGCCCCTCTCAGCTGGGGCTCCTCTCGAGGCTGAGCAGCCCCAGCTCCCTCAGCCTGTCCTGGGCACGGAGATGCTCCAGGCCCTTCCTCAGCCCCGCAGCCTCCGCTGGCCCCGCTCCAGGAGCTCCCTGGCCCTGCTGGGCTGAGGAGCCAGAGCTGGGCACGGCACCCCAGACACTTTGAATTGAAGGAAATACTTTGTTTTAAATAAATATTGTGACCATAAAGTAGATTATTTATTTTTCACTCTTTCATCCACCATCAAATGTATTTGACTGCATTCAAATTAAGAGGCCATACATAGGTCATTGCAGCATAGCTGAGACAGCAGCAGAAATCTCTGTATGCTGAACCATATTCTCTTGGCAATAAAACAGTCTTGGTGTTGCTGTAGCACCCCAAACAGGTAAAAACTACAAAGTCCACGCTACCAAGAGATGATCTGAAGTAAGGAAGTTTAATGAAAGATTGAACAACTTTTATATATTAATACACAGAAGTGTGTTGAATGGCATAAAATAATTGGTCCCTTGGACATCCACCCCTTGGAGTGACTGGGCGAGTTCTGAGACATCTGTTTCTAGATGTTTTTCTGGTTAAAACCAAAACAGTCCTTGAGAAGTAACTGCAGGTGCAGAAATTTACAAAACTATAACATTATTTTAAATTCTTTACATGGGAAAGACAGAACTTTCACAAAGTGCTGCAAAGGCCAAAGAAATTCCCTGCCGAGGCCTTTTTCATATCCGTATCTTGGTTTCTGTCTTTTGAGCCCAACTGGGGGTGAGAATCACCTGAAACTATAACCTTGCCTGATTTGTGTATTTTGTGTAGTTGTTATTCTGTCTTGGCAGGAGACGTCGCTACCTTCCTCCTCCCCATTGTCATCCTCACTGGAAGAGCAGAGATAAAGATTCCTTGTTGTGCCACACACAGTGGGACAATAAATTACTCTGCCCCAAATTTCTCCTGAATGATGAACCCCCTGTTGGAAACATCTCTGAAACTCTCACCTCTAAACCTGATTTTTGGGGATACAGAAGAAGTACTGGCTGATGGTGACATGGCAACCAGGAAATCACAGAACACAATTCTCAGTGGCCAAATTCCCCCCAGCTCAGTGCCACGAAGCTGCTGTAACTAAGGCAAAACTGAAGGGCCCCAGCTGATGGCAGAAGGTGACACTTCAGGTGTTGGACTCACCTTACCACATCACACCTGCCTTGCTCTGGCAGCTGCAAGTCTGAGGGGAAAGTGCTCTGCTAAATGAGCCTCACGTGGTGTTTAATTCCAAGCAGCAACCAGGGCAGCTTTGAGCACTGTCAGCTTCAGAGGTGTGTTACACTGGTTGCTTAGGTGAGTGTTAAACACTCAAAACCTGCTCTGTTTGTACACTCCAAGCTGGTGGCAGCTGTGGCTCTATTTATTGAGCACTTACATCCTCAGTGTGCGCTGAGGATGGAGGCTGCTTGCACAAAACCCTTTCAGAAATCGTGCAGACTGCATATTTACCTTTAATAATCTGTGTGCTTGGGGGGGTCGTACTGATGCCTCAAAGAGGCCAACCTAGAAACAGAGACTAGACAGGAGTAAGGGAATAAAGGTGGATATTTATTTGAAAGGCCTTCAGAGGTACACCCTGGGCAGGCCAAAGGCTGCACCCAAGATGGACCCCGAGTCACGAGTTCTTCACACTTTTATAGCTTTGGTCCATTTGCATCTCAACCCAATTTCACCAATTAAACTTTAGCTAATGATGGAATTTCCCCTCAGCTTGCCCCCCTTCTCAAGATGCTGGGTTACACATTTTGGGCCTAGGCCGGGCTGGGTGTCCTTGGAGAGCAGCCTGGAGAGGCTTTGTTCTGTCTGTCTCAGCATGAGAGAGCAGCAGCTCCCAGGCTGCAGGACACTGCAGAGTCACACACTGGGAATGCAGGATTTGAAAATTATAAAAGTTAAAACCTAAGGCATCAATACTGGAGAAGGGGATGAGCAGGTGGTGGTGGGAGCAACACCACTCATGTGACAAAGGAACAAGCTGGAAGGTCAAAACAACCTGTTTTGAGGTTCAAATTTTGGTGGTATTTACTTTTTATGGGTCTCTACGAAGGCAAGATTAAATAGCTTTGATTTTGACAATGTAATTTTTATAGCTTGGCTCCTGTCACCTTTCTAAACTCTAAAATTTCCTTTGAAGAGATGATTAATTTCTTGTAGATGAAGCCTCTATTAATTTTTCTTTGTTCAAATCAGATTTGTGGAACACGGAGCATTCATTTTATTTCCAAGTTATGCAAAGTATTATGAATATATACAGTAGATAAATATTGACCTTTATTAACTGCTTTAACCAGTACCTAAATGGAGAAGGAAATGCTGTCTTTTAGCAAACTATTTAAAAAAATCTCTGCCTTGCAACTTTTCTTGTTTATGATTCTCTAAATCTCTGGGCATCTCTTATTTTTGAAAACTACATTCTCATATTCCTTATTTATTCTGACAAACTGTAAGTGATTTCTATCTACGAACATCTTCAGGGCTTATTTTCTTACTGTTGCAAGGTAAAACAGAAAATTATTATAGTAAAGGGCAAATTTCATATGTTAAGACAAAATGGTATTTTGAAGCACCAGTTCTCAACTAATGGCACCTAAATTTTGCTTAGTTTAATGGCAGAAATTAAAATTAAGATGGAATTTTATGGAGAGAAAAGTGCTTTGAGGAGGGCTCGTGTCAGTTATCTGATAACAGAGCTGTCTCTGTTATCCGTGCATTGAGAAGACTGAAATGGGCTTCTGAACATCCCTGAAAATACAGAAGGAAAATCAGAGTGTTCTGCTCCTTCCCTGATCTCCTTTTTTCCCTCAGACTGATTTTGATCCCACATTGATCATGATGTTGCACCTTTAAGCACCACATATGATGGTTTTGCCACTCAGATGCCATTTAACATTAGATGAAAGAATCATAAAACCATATAAAAGTTGGGTTGGGTTGGAAGGGACTGTAAACATCACCCAGTTCCAACCCCCCTGCCATGGGCAGGGAACCTTGCACTGGATGAGATTGCTCAGAGCTCCATCCAACCTGGCCTTGAAGGTCATATTTCTTATAATATATAATAATAAAAAATAATAAATCATGTGGTGGGTGCATACAAGTCACATAGGAAGAGATACTTTTAATGTGTAGTTTAAACACTTTAGTAAAGTAAAAAAAAAAAAAAAAGAAAATCAGTACAGGATGAAAATTCAGGATAACACAGAGAACTTGGTGGCCTGGCAGATTTCTATGGACTTGCTACGAGGGTGTTTTTAGGAAGAGTTCATTGTGCAGCTCATACTGAACCAGTTCAAGGACCCCTATTTTAGGGCTGGAGGAGGAGGTGCATTTTCTGTGATGCTGAGAAGTGTTACCTGCTGGGCTGGGTGTAAGTGACCCTTTCTTGGGGTCACACAGCAGCTGAGATGCCATCTGTGGAGCAGGGTGGCAGCTGCTCAGTGGGGGCAGAGCAAACACACTCTGCAGCAGGAGCAGCAGAGAGGACCTTTCAGTTGTGTTTTCTCTCCCTTTCCCAGTGTTTCTCAAGAGCAGATGTGTTCAGGAAGCTCAGAATCTTGCCTGGAAGGGAAGAAGTGTGGCTCAGTGTGTGACAATTGGTTTATAATTTGAATAATAATTTTTAGAAGTCCATCCCCCCAAAAAAAACCAGCATGAGAGGAGGAAAGCCAGGCTGAGGACAATGTGTCCTTCATTAATGAGCTATTTATTTCATACTGCACTTATATTTTTATTTACAAGTCAGTGTTTATCACAGACTTGTCTCACCATTCAGACTGCACAGTTTAATCTGTATATTTACAATTTCTTTACTATGCTATACATTGAATATTTTAACACATTCATATATTTTAAGTTGCTAAAACCACAGAAAGCTCTATTGCAATCTTAGAAAAGTGTGTTAAAATAGACAGTTATTGTTCCCATCTTTGCAAAAAATTGTATTAGCCGACATTTTCACCTCAGAGACTCTTTCAGGGAAACTCAAAATTTTGCAATTTCCTTTTAATTATCATATAAATTAGCTATGCTTTTGGGAAGGGTGGAGTTGGAGAGTCAAATGGTAAAGGTTTTGGTTATTTCACTCAGTTGTTAATATTTTAATATTAGCTGCCATCTGTAGAAGAAAATGAGAGTGTAAAAATTCCTGCATATTCAAATGCCTCGGGGACAGGTCAGGAAATAAAAATCGAGGAGATATTTAGCCATTGCAGGACCATGCTATAAATTACAAAATATTAAAAGGCACAGTTTTCTTTGTGGCAAGGCAAGACTAAAATGAAGGCAACAAAAGTCTACTTCAGCATCTTGTAGTGCAAGCAAGGACATAAACTTTTACATAAAGTGTCATCAACTTTATGGAAAAGTTACCAGCCTTACAGCTTGTAGCACCTAAATTACAATTTTCGGTACCTCGTTTAGAATAGCCTGAACTGGGGGTTTGGGAGGTGGATAAATTCCTCACTCAAAAACTTCAAAGAAGAAATAAAATGTGGAAGGAAAGTGCAGGACCTCCATCATCTTAGTGGTTGCCCCTCTGGTTGTAAATATTGGAAGTGAAAGCTTTTCTATTTTCTTTTTTTTTTTTGAGTCTATTTTCTAACAAAACACTTGGTGGGCAAAGGATCTTCCTCAGTTTTCTTTGATCCACAACAAACTCCGTGCACAATTTGAGGCCGAACACGTGCGAGGAAACTTCCAACTACACATTTGGGGTTTTTTTTGCTTAATTTTTGCACTCCACAGCTGCTTAAAGCAACAGAAATGCTCCAGTCCCCCGGGGAAAGGTAAAAGGACAGCCTTGTGCCTTAGGGACATTATAAAACTGACTTTTTTTTCTCCTTCCTCTGCCTCTCTCCACATTTTTTTGTAGTACCTTTTTCCTCCAGCACCGTCTGAAACTCTTTGAGGCAGCTGAAGGCTGATGGTAAAAAGGAAGAAATAGAAAAAAAAGAAAAAGGAATGTGTAAGGAAGGTTTAAAAGAGGTGATGGGAAAAAGAAATAGGCTGTTATGTCAACATTTCAACAAAAATATGAAGGTTGGTAGTCCTAGAGAAGAAAATGGAACCCACTTCCTACTGGAAGCTGATGGGAAGTTTGGAATGCAGAACTGTGATTGTGCATAATCCCAGACACACAATGCAAAAAGCCAGTTTTCAGAGAGACAAGGGAGGGGAAAAAGACACAGATTTAAAGAGATTTCCTTTTTCCTGCTGATTTGTGAATTCTCTGGGAATTCTCTCTGCTATATTCTGTCCCTTTGGAAGCTGTTGAATTGCCCAGAGAATGGCAGGAGTTGGTGTGCAGATGTCGTGGCACCAAAAGGCAGCAGTGTGTAAAGCAGGATCCCTCTCGGGACTGTCAGGGTGGGATTTAGCCCATCACACACAAACATCTGCATGGTAAATCCCTGTCCCTGAGCCGTTTTGTCTTCTCATTACAAGACAAGAGAAAAAGACATTTCTAAGATGGGATTTTTCTCTTCAAGAGAAAGACATTTCAGTTTGGTTAGGGAAATCATTGCCTAAAACCATATGTGTTTCTCCATCTGGTGTCAAGCAAGGCTGGACTGAAGAGCTTCAGACACAGACATTAACAGTGAAGACATGGAATATCAGAAGAGTTGAATCCTAGTTTTGTGCTTCGTTCTGAGGGGTCATGATTCCCTTCACGAAGAAGGGATCTTCTGACTTCCCTTGAAGCATTGGGAGGGACAAGATTTCCTGATTCTCTTTCTGGCCCCTGTGGAAACTCTCTTGTGCCAATAAAATTTTTAGGGAAAGCTACATTACTCCTGAGAAGAAGGCTCTATGGAAAGCAGAAGGCTCAGTCTCAGCCTTCCTGAATTTAGATGAATAACTTGGTTTATCAGTAGTCCCCTAATGAATCCCATGGAAAAATATTTTATCTGCCTTATGCTCCGTGGCTACCCCAGCTGCACAGATTTTGGTAATGGCTGCAGGCGATTTGAACTGACAAGTTCAGAGGCAGTGATACTTTGTGAAACCAGCACTTTCCTTTGAAAGTGTAGTTTGATTGTGTAATCCAAAGACAGCTGGAGGATATCGAATTCCCTTGCTACTTTAGAATGAGCTATGAGACAATGTGGTGGCCTCAAGCCACTGTCATTGGTTTAAAAGAAAAAATAAAGCCCAGTTCCCAGAAAATTTTGAACGTGTTGTGGTTATTTGTAACAGGTGCTTGTTTCCTTAGCAGGAATTTTAGGAGGTGGTTTCACTTTAAGAGAATATTTCGAGTTACATAGTGGAGAGCAATGAGCAGTGGCAGGGACAATGTGGGATGAACTGTCCGTAACACCCATTCCCCATTTCCCTGTGCTGCTGTGAGGGAGGAGGAAGAGCTGGGAAGGAGGGAAGGGTGGGGGGAAGGTGTTTTAAAGTGTTTATTTCACTTCTCATTACCCAGCTCTGATTTTGTTGGTAAAAAATACAATTAATATCCCCAGGTTGAGTCTGTTTTGCCAGTGAGGCTGTTTGGTGAGTGATCTCTCTCTGTCCTCATCTCAACTCCTGAAATTTTTATTGTATTTTCTCTCCCCTGTCCAGCTGTGGAGGGGAGTGATAGAAAGTCTTTGGTGGTGTGTGGCATCCAGCCAGGGTCCACCCACTACACCATCCCTCATGGGCAACCACTGATTAATTAAATCTCTTTTAATGAAAAGGTCCCACATGAAAGACCCCCTTCTCTTTGCATTTCCTTGCTTCCAAGCAGCAAGCCCAATCTAAGCCAGAGCTCTGGCATGCAGAAAAACATTTGTTTGCAGAGAATAATTCCTCCCCGGTGTTTGTCACATATTTATTTTGTCTCAGCGCCATAAGAAAGGGTCTTGTTGCTGACTCAGAAGGAGCTCATTACAGAAAGACTTCACCTTTCAGCTGCAAAGGATGTTTCCTTGAAATGATAATGTAATGAGTGTTAGATCAGCCGTATGTAGCCGTTAGGCGATTCTTTTGATCGGCTGGAAATGCATTTGTTAAAAAGCTACTTTATTGATTTCCCGTCTGGTTTTTGTGCTGTTTGGATCATCTGTACACACACACACACACATCACATTATTTACCACTTCAAAGCTGTTAATAAATTCACACAACTCAGGAGATTGAACACGAAATGGAGTGAACCCTTTCTATGGAGAACTCTTTTGTTCCAACTTTGATGGAAGGAGTCTTAGCAGCACGCTGAGTGTCTCCTTTAAAATATTTTTAAAACAATCTGCCACAAAGAAGGCAGAGTATGCTAAAGCAAAGGAATATTGCTCCTGGGGATATAAACATAGTGAGGGGTTGTGATTAAGGTTTGAGTAAGACCAGAGGAGAAAATATTGCCGAGCTTGTAGAGACTCAGTGTAGATCTTCTTCCTTGCTAACCTGTCCACATTTACATTTCTCACTTCATTGTTTTTATGAGGTATTTGCAGTAAAAGTTTAGACACTCTGAGTGTTAAAGTGAAATGTGCTTCTACTGCAAAATATCTGTAGTTAAATCACAGAATCAGAATCGCAGAATCCTTGAGGTTGGAAAAGCCCTCCCAGCCCATGGAGTCCCAGCTGTGCCTGATGCCCACCTTGTCCCCAGCCCAGAGCACTGAGTGCCACCTCCAGCCCTTCCTTGGACACCTCCAGGGATGGGCACTCCAAACCTCCCTGGGCAGCTCTTTCCAAGGCCTGACCACCCTTTCCAGGGAGAAATGTCCTGGGCTTTGCTGGCCTTGAATCTCTCACAGTTTCAGAAGTAGGTGATTGCATTTAAGTGTGGTTTGTTTGATTAAGTGTTAAGATATTTTATCTTTTTGTTTTTTCTTTCACTATTGCTTTGCGTTGGTTTGATAACCTGCTGATATTCTTTTGGGGTCTCAAACCTGTGGAGTTATTCTTGAATTATTTAGATAAGCCTTGTGACTGGAACTCTTAAGGAACTGTTTTAACTTCTGTGTTGTAATTTGTCATTGATTCTGTGGCTAAGGATGCTCATACTTCATTTCCTCCCTCTGAGTAGAGTTACTAACCTGTATTTCATATCAAGGTGATGCCAGTGTTAGCAGGAAACTTTTACACCTCTGTGACGTCTACGAAATAAAATCTACAGCTTTCCAATGTATTTACCAGGCCATTCAAATGATCACGCTGCTTAATTAAGTGCTTGTCTTTGGCTGAGTCCAGGGTACGTTATCAAATCACAAGATGCTGCCCTGACATGACTTTTAAGGTTTTTTTCAGGTGTTTAAATTAAAGTGCCCAAAATGAAGCTTTGCAGTCCTGTGAAATTATTGCAGTTATCAGGTATGAAATTATGAAAATGAAATTACCCAAGAGGACTGAAGCATATTTTTGGTATTTTGTGCATAAATGTTCACATATGTTCGGCATCCAAGGAACCCTGAGCATGAGGAATAGAATAGAAATACTTAACAGAAACCATTTAAATTTTGATACCTGAGTCCTCTATCTATAAAATAGGGATAATAGACTTTCTTGCCTCTCAAAAGGATTGTGAAAATAAATATATTAAAGATTGCAAAGAACTGGAGTATTATGGTAATTGATACCATATGCCCAACTAAGATAGCTGGGAACAATTTCTGAAGAGGCAGGAGTTTTATTCAGATTCCCAGAATCATTAATGGAGTAAAGGACCTTTAGAATTCTCCTGGTCCAGCTCCCCACAAGGCGCAGGGCTGGCAAATCTTCCCTTTCTCAATCTAAATGTATGAATAGTAGGTGTCTGACCTTGGAAAAGATTGAGGGTCATTAAACAAGCGTTTTTTAAAATTTTATTTCATTGGCAAAAGTCAAACAAAGCCAGGTAGAAAACAGAACACTTTTCAATTCCTGAAAAGATACAGCCAGCAATACAGGACGGAGTTGATGCTTTGTTTCTTCAATATAAGTCTTCAATAATAAAATTTTTAGATTAATGACTTGTTAAATTTCTTCAATGTTAAAATCCCTTGTTTATTTATTCTTCAATTTGAGGAAAATTTAGCCTGATGATTGCATTTCCAGAGCATTTGATGTCAAAAAATCCGTGTTTGTCACTAGAAGATGAATGTATTTCACAGAAAAATATTGCCAGTTTCTGTCTTGTTTATTCTTTTTCTTTTAGAAATAATTGATATCTGTTTCTTCTGGGATGATCTTTTAGTTACCTGGATTTAGATGTATAGATAGAATGAAGAAAACCACCGTTGTTTCTGAGGGAGGGACTTTATTTCTGGACTTGTGGCAGCTTTTTAAATAGTCGAATTTCTTCTTATATAATTTCTCCTTGATCCCAGGAGTTGTATGTTACAATTTTCACACAAATTTCAGAATAATCTTTTAGGCTAGTGGATGTCTGAAGCCAGTCAGTCTTTAGAGTTTATCCTCTTGTTGATGATCAAGGTCATTTCTAGGTGAAGTCTCTCTCAAGTGGCACTTGGGGACATGGTTTAGGGGTGACCATGGTGGTGCTGGGGTGATGGTGGGACTGGATAGTTGTGAATATCTCTTCTAACCTCGATAATTCTCTGATTCTGTAAAAACAAAAACAAAAACAAACAAAAAAGCAAATGACCCCCCCAAAACTAATGTTGAACTTTAATAACTGCTTTCCTGAATATTTATATTAAACCATGGTAGTTTATGAAAATGTTATTCACCTTATAGGTGTACTTTTTAAAAGGCATGGTGAACCTATGATACTTTGATCAGTTTATTGTTTGTACAGTTTCACCTTTCAGAGACCAAAGCATCATTTCTAGAACTGATATTTTTACCCTTTGATCAGCTATCACTCTCATTTCCCTGTATTTCTTTTCAGACCATTGAGTCCTTCAAATGTTTAATGGTCTGCAGAGAGCTTCTGCTCCATGTTTCTCTCTTTTGTTAAGCCTCATTAAGCATATAAAAATATATTAATATATTCTCACTGTTACTTTTCCATATAAAAAGTTGCTTTCTTGTGACAGATGTGTCAGGAGTGTAAGTGTAGTATATGACCCTAAGGTGGGATTAATGCCCCAACTCTCTCTCTCTTGCATGCCCTGGATAATACTCAAACTGGGAAGAAGTTTCTGAACCAGTCCTTCAAAGCAGAGGGGTCCATGAGGTCTGAAAATCAGCTCATTCAATGTATAATTATTCTGAGGCCAAACAAAACTCATAATCTAGTTCTACTTTTTTGTTTGTTTGTTTGTGGTTTTTGTTGGATGTGGGGTTTTTTTTGGACTTTGTACTACTGCTACTTCATCCTCTTCTTTGGTCTCTTCACTGTTTGAACTCCGTGGGGAATGCCGTGCATTTCCCACTGGAAACAGGGATGGTGTAAGGCTGTGTTATCCCGTGTTTGTTAAAACTGCTGTCGTTTTTGTTCTGACAACTGAAAATTGTGATGTGTCTGATCAGGTTACAAACACCAAGGACTGTTTACAAACGTGTGCTGTGGCTCGGAAAAAAACAGAGGGAATGATGAGTTTCAAATGTGCGTGTTAACTGACAGAGAGGGAGAGGGAGGGAGGGAGGAGAAGCCACCTGCTCTGAGTGATGTATGATGGCTGCTAGAGAAGCTGGAAGGTGGCACGTTCAGCAAAGCACCTGCAGCCCCAAAAGGGTCTGGATCTCAAAGGTTGCAAAGCTCTCAGTGCTCAAGAAGAGATGAGAAATTAAATCATGGAATCATAGAGTGGTTTGGACTGGAAGAGACCTTTCAAGGTGATCTAGTCCAAGCCTGCAATGACCAAGGGCAGCTTCAATCAGATCAGGCTGCTCAAAGTCCCGTCCAGCCTGACCTTGAATGTTCCAGGGATGTGGCATCCACCATCTCCCTGGGCAGCATATCCCAGTGTTTCACCACCCTTGTTAAAACTCTTTCCCTTATATCTAGTCTGAATCTTTTAGTTTAAAACCATTATCTCATGTCTATCACCACAAGCTCTTCTCTGGACTTGCTCCAACAGGTCCATGTTTTTTCTTGGACTGAGGACTCCAGAGATGGATGCAGGTGGGATCTCTCCAGAGTAGAACAGAAGTGCAGAATCACCTCCCTCAGGAGACTCTTTTTGTCTCTACTGATTTCTTCTGCAATAAAAAGGTTTTCTTGATCTACTCTAAGTTTGCATTTCCACTTCAAACCTGGCAGAGAAGGCACTGCTTTTGTTCTTGAACTGTTCCTGGAATGTATCGAAAGCAGTAGTCTACAATCAGCACTGGTGAGATCACAGCTGAGATCATCTCAGTCAATCTCTGTGCCAAAAAGATGGTGGCAAATTAGAGCTCAGATAAAAATGTTGAAAAAATGCACCTCACTGTGAATAAGTTAAAGAGCAGGATCTATTTTGTTTATCAAAGACAATGTTTAGCTTTCAAGAACGATTTTACCATTAAATAAGTATAGACTTAAGGAAAAACTTTGCTAATTTCAGGAAAGTGCAATGAAATATGGAAACCATGGACTTGAATGTTAGAGTGCTTGAAATGGTTTAATTTATAGAGTTTCTCCTAGGGCAAAAGTAGCCTTGTTTGGTATAAGTATTGGAATACGTTGGGAAGGGTTGCAGTCATTTCCCTACTCTGTTGTCTCTCAGTCCACTCCTCAGGTAACCTTCTAAAAGGTAAGTTTAGGACAGCTAAAGGTAGTAAAGACAATGCCAAAATCCCTGCGGCAAAATTCCTTCACCCTGAGATAGGAGAGGTGAGGTTAGATGCTGATAATGTTCATGAGAAATGTTCTTATGTAGGTTAATCGCTTTCTCAAAACAAGGGTAAGAGCGTTTTCTATTCCACCTGGCCTTTTTCCAATTTGCTTAATGTAATCAAAGTTGCATCAGAGTGAGCAGAATGATTGCAGCCAGCTTAAATGGTTGTTAGATAGGGCTCAGTGGCCACATCTCCACTGGTAAATAAAACAGGAGCAGGGAGTGAGGTGGACTGCCAGGCTGTCCTGTGCTGAGTGTGCAAACGCCGCCTGCTTCTGATGCCTAAAGAGGCCAACCTAGAAACAGAGACTGGACAGGAGGAAGGGAATAAAGGTGGATATTTATTTGAAAGGCCTTCAGAGGCACACCCTGGGCAGGCCAAAGACTAGATCCAAGATGGACCCCGAGTCATGAGTTCTTCACACTTTTATAGCTTTGGTCCATTTGCATCTCAACCCAATTTCACCAATTAAACTTTAGCTAATGATGGAATTTCCCCTCAGCTTGCCCCCCTTCTCAAGATGCTGGGTTACACATTTTGGGCCTGGGCCGGGCTGGGTGTCCTTGGAGAGCAGCCTGGAGAGGCTTTGTTCTGTCTGTCTCAGCAGGAGAGAGCAGCAGCTCCCAGGCTCCAGGACCCTGCAGAATTACACACTGGGAATACAGAATTTGAAAAATATAAAAGCTAAAACCTAAAGCGTCAGTTCTCACTGGGCTCTTGGGCATGACTGTGGCCAGGGCCAGCCAGATACTACAGCTCAGAGGAGACCAGGTACTTCCCAAGCACAAAACAGGGACAAGACTGCCCCAGGGATGGGTCCTGCCGTTGTACTCTGGCATCACCCTTGACACTACTCAAAGTACACGAGAAATCCCATTTTTTATTTGTTTCACTGAATCCCATTTGGGGACTCCCAGTCCCTGGAGGTCTCCAAGGCCAGGCTGGATGTGGCTCTGAGTAACTTGGTCTAGTGGAAGGTGTCCCTGTGCATGGCAGGGGTTTGGAACTGGATGGTCTTTAATGTCCCTTCCAACCCAAACCATCCTATGATTCCATGATTATAATTTATGACATAAATGGTAAAATGGAAAAGGGTGACTTCAAAATAAATAAATTCCTGTATTATTTTAATAAAAAGCATATTTCTTCTGGTGGGCAGCAGAGCAGCAGTTTGCCTCAAGAGCTTTACCAGCCCAAGTCCTGCTGACTGAGTATAAACACTCAGTGTTTGTCCAGCATTGCTCTCACTTTGTTTCCTTGTGGAGTCATTTCTTGCTGAAATGACAATGAACTAGAGAAAGGATGGAAGTCTAAACAAATATGTCTTCAGGAGAACAACCTGATGACTCAAAGGAGTTGCTACAGCCAGTTTAGCGTGTTCTTGGGCTGAGAACTGCTATTAATATCTGTCTGATTGAAAATTCTTCCCTCTGTTTGGGCCTTTTGTCCATCTGAAGTCAGTCTTATAGAAATCAACACTAAAGAACAAAAGGCAAAACAGACCACTTCTGTAAGCAGCAGAATTGAGCAGCCTACGGCTGGGGAAGGGTCTGGAAAACATCTCATCCTGTGAGGAGGAACTGAGGGAGCTGGGGGCGTTTATCTGGAGAAGAGGAGGCTCAGAGGGGACCTCATTGCTCCGCACAACTCCCTGACAGGAGGATGGGGAGTGAGATGGGGCTTGTCCTCTTCTGCTGTGTCCCAAATGAAAGGATGAGAGTAAATGGCCTCAAATTGTACCAGGGCAGGTTCAGGTTAGGTATTAGAAAAAAGTTTTCACTGAAAGAGTGATCAGGAATTGGAAAGTTGTCCAGAGAGTTGGAGTCACCATCTTCAGTGTTCCAGAGGTGCCTGGATGTGGCCCTTGGGGACATGGTTTTGGGGTGATGATGGTGGTGTTGAGGTGACAGTGGAACTGGATGATCCCAACTTTGATTTTATGGAGCACTGAGCAGTTGAGTTGCTGCCCCTTTTTCAGTCACAAAAGTAACTTAACAAAACACCGCAATTACATCTCTGATTATTCTTTAAAGGCTTATGAGGTATTGTCTAAATTCATGGGATTTGACAAGGGGTAAAGCTGAAATACCTCATTTAAAATGTTTAAAAAATCCCAGATGAAATAAAGTAGAAGTGACTCAGGGAATCTGATACATTTTCACTATGCCATAGAGACTTCTTAGTTGGAGAAGATGGTTTATTAATGAATATGTGAAATCCTGGGACCACTCCTGTTTTTTAGACTCCATTTTCACACGTTCTTTTCACACACAAATACGTCGTAAACTTAGTTTTACCTCTGCCTTTCAAACCCATAGGAAATTCTTACTGAAAAGAAAGAATAGAGCTCAAGGCCAAAAACCTGTCAGTATTATAACGAGGAGATGTTCTGTGCTTCCTAACCCTTTCTGTCTCCAAGGGAATGTTTTCTCTTCCAAGGTGAAATTTTGGAGGGCGAGTACATGTGCGTGTGCACACATAAATGCTGACGACAAAGGCTCAGCACCAAACCCTGTTCTCTCCCCCCTCCTACTGCTGAAGCAAACTGGATTCACGGGCAGTGTCTGCTGCAGTTCGTACTTGCCTGGAAAATGGCCACGTGTAAGAACTCACTGACCCAGAAATGGGAGAAACAAAATCAATCAGTGAGTCAGTGGCAGCGAATCTGACAGATCCCAGTGCTCTGCTGGCATGGCTGATGTTCTCTGCTTGCAGGTTCAGCCTTAATGATGACACCAGAGGGGAGACAAAATTGGAATGAGGATGTTGTATCTTTGCCGAGTCTTTCCCCATATTCTGCAATCACTGGAAACAGATCTGGGTAAACAAAATTCTCAGTGCTCGTTTAAGTGGTTGTGCAATCTTGAAAGCTTTGCTAAAGGAGGCCAACAGCCCTTCTGCTTAATACCATGAAGGATCAGTGAAATGAAGTGGCAGCATCCTCAACATCTTAATCCTTTCCTTTTTCTTAATTTTATGGGGGGGGATGTGTTTTGGTTTTACTTTTGCTGGGATTTTTTTATTTTTTATTTTTTTTTGGCCATGCAAGTGATTCAGAAGAGTGTATTTACATGTATTTATATAGTACTTATCACAGAATCACAGAAGGACTTGGCTTTGAAGGGACCTTTAAAATCATCTTGTTTCACATCCCTGCCATGGGCAGGGTCACCTTCCACTATCCCAGGTTGCTCCATGTCCTGTCCAACCTGGCCTTGGACACTTCTGGGATGGGGCAGTGCCATCTTCTCTGGGAAACTGGTTCCAGTGCCTCACCACCCTCACAGGAAAGAATTTTTTCCTAATGTCTAACCTAAACCTAATTTCTCTCAGTTTGAAGCCATTCCCCCTTGTTCTATCACTCCAGGACCTTGTAAATTGTCTCTGTCCATCTTTCTTCTTGACTCCCTTCAGATCTTGGAAGGCCACAGTGAGCTCACCCCAAAGCCTTTTCCATTCTGAACAATCCCAGCTCTCCCAGCCTTTCCTCCCAGCAGAGCTGCTCCATCCCTCTGCTCATCCTGGTGCCTCCTCTGGACTCTCCAGCAGCTTCACATCCTCCCTGAGCTGTTTTTCTCTGGTTATTCAGAAGGTTCCTGTTAGAATTAGCTTCAGCAATGCAATTTCATGTATCTGTACAGCAAAGCATGGCTGGTGCCAACAAGTCATCATTTGTACCAGGGAAGTTGAGGAATACTAAGTAGTTAAATTTTGTTACCAAATGAACCCATTAAATGCCAGAAATAGGAAAACATACCTTTCTAAAAAGTCAGATGAGTGTTTTGATGCAGATAAATGTCCTCCCTAACTTCCTGAGGAAAATACTATTGGTGTGTTGTGTGTGAGACTGGGATGTACAGCATATAGACATCGTGAATTTTTTTAATCTCATTGCCATTTTCTTTTCTTTCTGTCTCTTTACTCTCAATGTTTGCTGCCAGCACTGAATGAGAAGTTACCCTGCTCTGGGAGATGACCTATGTACTTCTCACATTCTTTTAATTTCTTTCCCTGTGTCTTATTTTCCTATGGTAAATTTTTGAGCCGCTGTGTACTTTCCCCTACATTGAGTAGATATTAACACAAGATAAATAAAGAAACAACTGATTAACTTTGCAGTTTCAGTGTAAAACTATTTCTGACTCGGTTGTTGTGAGAATGGAATAGTTCCTCTTTCTCCATTTCCCTAACTTGAAAATGTTGACTCTTTTGAAGAGGTGAATACACCTCTATTTGAATATTCCAACTTTGAGGGAAAAATTAACTGAATTGAGTGCCAATGTAAATGTTTTCACATGAAACAGTGTGCATGCACGTGCAGGGAAAAGGCATTAAAGTGACAGTAGGCGGCTGAATGCATCAAAAGGAATCAGATTTGACGTACCCTGAATTACGACAGCAGTGTGTTAACTTTTTATGTTGTGACTGGAAGGGGAAGAAGAGATCTATCAGTATGCAAATTGACTTCATGCTAAACCAAGCATCTTCTGGTATGCAAAATTAAAGTGTGTGTACGAGGCTTGTAGTCCAATTCAGGTTCAAAGGGTTACTTTGAAGTAACGTGTGTTGTATCAGCAGAAATTGTCACGGGTGAATATTGAGCAAACATCTGCTGGTACTGGGTTGCAGGAAAGGTGGGATATGCTGGTCTGTTTGATTAAGAAGCAAATTAAGAGTACGTTTTGACAAGATAACCAGATGCTGTTTAAAAATATAGCAATGTATCTACAGAGTAAGGTAACTGGGAGGTGTTGGGAGGAGGAGCAGGCTCAAGGTAGCACTTCAGCTCGCGTGACAAAAGTAGCTCTGTCTTCACAAAGTGCTGCATAAACTGGCTGTGGTCATTCAGGCACATGGGAAATTCTGTGTGCAGAGGCTTCCTGAGCAGGGAACGGGAGATGGAATCAGGGATGGGATGAAGTAAATTGCACATCAAAGGAAACCACTGCAGGAAAGAGCACGAGAGCTTCTGCACTTCTCTGCCCACCTCTGCAATCACAAAAAGAAACAGAAATCAAAATGCCCTGAGACAGAGATGGTGTAGCCTTCCAGAGTCTGAATGTTTCTATTCTGAGGGTGGCAGGGAAGCATTTCCTCTCTGCTCAACACTGAGGAAAGCTGGGAAACGTTACTGTGGTGGCAACTGAGTGGCCACAGGAAATATAGCCCACAGCCAGACACCATAACTCTGTTTAACTCAGGCGAGTTATTTTTGGACCTGTCATGGTATCTGTCTCTTCTTGTTCTTCCCCATACCTAGTGACAGGAGAATGGCTACAGGGTGCCCTGCTTGCATGTTTTTCAGTGTGTCAGTGCTCTCTGTGCTCTGGAAGCCTCTCTGTGCCTATAAGAGGATGTTACCTGTGGTTTATTTTGCAGCCATTGGTGAGGGGTGCAAAATGTGGGTGACATCTGTTTGATGTTGCTCGTTCAGCTGGCCTAAAATGTGCTTCAGAATTCACTTTGTGTAGAGAAACGAGGACAGATGCATCCAGCTATGATTTTTAGAAGCTGCCTCTTACAGTGCACAGGATGCTGTGGGGAAGGGACTTTCTGCTGCCTCAGTTCTAGGACAGAGCAGAGTTGTTATCCCATTTAATTCCTTTTTTTACAGTCAGGAATGCGTGTCTTCTCTGGCAATAACGATTTGTTTTTATGGCACCTGCTTTGGGAGGCAGCCAGATTACTTTCCTATTGCCAACTGTAATCTCTGCCTTAGTGTGCATCACATTCAGGTATCAGGTTTGTTTTTTTGTGTCTTTCCTTCTTTTTCTTTCTTTCTTTCTTTCTTTCTTTCTTTCTTTCTTTCTTTCTTTCTTTCTTTCTTTCTTTCTTTCTTTCTTTCTTTCTTTCTTTCTTTCTTTCTTTCTTTCTTTCTCTCTTCTTTTTCTTTCTCTTTCTATCTTTCTTTCTTTCTGTCTCTTTAGGTCTCTCTCTCTCTCTCTCTCTCTCTTTTTCTCTTTCTAAAAAACCCCCAACAGCAATGTATCCTGAGAAAATATTAAATTTCCAAGCAACAAAGTCATTAGCAGCTAATGCAGTGCATGTTCTTCTAGTTATTTCTGGTGTGGATCTGCGTTCACTAAAAATGCCACAGCTCTGCTAAGAATGATAAGCCCCTTCCCAGCTATTTATTTATTTTTAGAAATGGCTGTCTGCCTGCTGTGTGCAGGATCTGAGGATCTGGACTTGTGGCTCCAGTAATGGCACCAAGCAGGCACTCGGTGTGTGGATTTAGCAGTGGCAACATAGGTTAAATACAACCAGTGTTGGATGGTTTAATCATTTTTCGTATTACCTGTCTGTGCCTTTTAAATGGCACTGACAATGCAGAATATTATCTTCCACGTTTGATGGACAGAGTTGCTCAAATGATGCTTTGTGAACCAAGTAAAACTGACAGGAGCATAACAAAGTACAAATAGAAAATATACCTTCACTGACCACAATGGGCTGTGAGTTGTATACAATCTGAGGAAGGGAGCCTTCTCTCTTGTTGCAAATGGTTTGCACATTCCAAATTCTTTCTTTTGCCTAATGAAAAGTGCCTCATCAAACATGCTTTACATCTGAGATCAGTGCACATTTAAACAAGAGTTAATTAAGTTAACAGGGTTTAGAAATGAACGTAATGCATAGTGTGGAGTTTTCATTCTGGCATGATTTGCATTTGGCTGAAACACCGTGTAATTGGCAAAGCCCCACGAAGGTGCGTTGTTCTTTTCATGCTCTAAATGAATGTTAACTAAGCTCGGGGCTTTGGATGACTTAATTGGTTAATTTTTTCTGGACGTCCCTAGAATGTGGGTGTGTCCAAAGCTAACAAGGATCCAGCTGTGGAGGCAGTCAAAGGAAGAAGAAAAGAGGTTACTGGGTTAAAAACAGTTTGGGGAAAGAAGGGAGGGAAGAGATGCTGCATCTGTGAGCATTGAGTTGCAGAAGAAACAGTAGGAAACTAAACCCACATAGACCAAACATTCAAACTGTCTCATTTTACCAGGGGCCAAATGATGCACTCTGATTTACTCATGAAGTGGAGGATTTTAGTCACCTGTGAATCCTTAAATAGACGAATAGTGCTGGGCAAAAAAAAAAGTTTGAAATTTCAGGCAATTATCTTTTCAGTGTTTGCCATGTTCCACCATCTTTTACCAAACAAACTAACAATGAAATAATGATATGGTGATGCCCTGCCAAGAACTCTGCTGTTGGAAATAACAGGAACATGGCGTGGGATAGCCACTGTGCCCCTGGGAGTCCTGAGGAAGGCTTGGAATGGCCACAGTGCCTAAGGGAGCAGAGGAGATTTGCAGCCTGGCCTCTGAGCTGGGACCAGCACTGAGCAGTGGCAGGACATGAGGGAGTTAATGTAATTCTGCCTGTGATGTACATCAGGGATGCCCAGCTCAACAGAGCAGCTGGTCAAAGAAAATCCAGGTTGTCAGGACAGGTTCCAGTTTCCATTTCCTACCAATGTCTGCTTCCTCAATTTCCTCCTCCAGCAATGCCCTTCTAGCAAGGTCCTGACCCACTGACCTCCACAGGATCTGTCTTCTGTCATTCAATTCAGAACTGTACCAGTTTACTTAAGAAAAGGAGAGATCCAGCTTTCTTCTGGGACTTTCTGCTCCAGAGCTGGTTTTGTTTACCTGTGCACACTTTGGCCAGCTCACCTTGCAGCCAGCCAAGGGTGTCCTTCTCCTGGCCTCTTCTCCCAGGGAACAGGGACAGGACAAGGGGAAATGGCCTCAAGACGCATCAGGGGAGGTTCAGGTTGGACATCAGGAGGAATTTCTCCATGGAAAGGGAGGTCATGCCTTGGAAAGAGCTGCCCAGGGAGGTTTGGAGTCCCCATCCCTGGAGGCGTCCAAGGAAGGCCTGGGTGTGGCACTCAGTGCTCTGGGCTGGGGACAAGGTGGGCATCGGGCACAGATTGGCCTTGGTGATTTTGGAGGTCTTTTCCAACCTCAGTGAGCCTGTGGTTCTGTGATCCAAACAGCAGCTGTGCCCTTTCCAGATGGGCTGCAGGCATCCTGCAAGGGTGTTGTCACTGTCTGTGAAGGAAACTCTCCATCCCTGGAGAGGAAAACCCAGCGTGGGGGATGTCCCATGCTATTATCAGGCTGAACGAGCTGTTTTGTAAATCTCAGTGTTGGCATAGGCAGGAGTGAGTGCATCATGCCACTGGGCTATATGTGCGGTTATATTTAGTTTTTTGGGTGTCTGAGAGCAATTTAATGGATTTTCCCTAGAATATAGGCTTGTAAAGAATGAAAAAAAAAAAAAAACCCACCATAAAACCAACCCATAGAACAAATCTAGTTTCAGGTGGAGAAACACTATTTTTGTGCTGTGTAATTTGTTGTTTATCGCTTCACATTCCTCATCGGCCTTTTTATTTCTGGTTTCTTTGTGTTTACGGTCTCCCAGACTTATTAACTCCGCAGTTAAAGCCATCTTGCCTGGCTGGTGGTGACAGGCTGTCACAGCGCTGCAGCGCTCGCCACTGCAAACCCCGCTAGTGACAAACACTGACTCATCGCCCGGCGCCCGTCCACAACCACCACCGGGAAAAATCACAAACCCGACCTCTGAGGAGTACCCAAAACTCCTTCAGCTCTCTCCCTCGCCTGTGTCTGTCTCTTCCACTCACCCCTGCTCCCTCAGCCACTGCTCCCAACGTGACTGAGCCGCGTTCCCTGGGCTGCAGCGGGTGCCGCGCTCCGGCGCCGTCGGAAGATGCCGAGGGCTTGTTGGGGCCCACGCACCAGAGCAGCCATTCATGGATGTTAATTTTTTTTCTGCCTTTTTCTTTTTCCCCCGTTGTGTTTAATCTCTCTCTCCACAAAGCTGTGTTCTCTAGGAATACCATCGTTCCCAGTGCCAGCTGGGCACTTGGAGAACGCCGGAGGAGCGGTGAATTTTGCACATCTGTAGGAAGGGTTACAGACAGGGACATTGCTGGTGCAGCTTGGAGCAGCTGGAAAAATCTGAAAGCTTCACTGCATTCAGTGCCTTAAAGAAATAAATAAATCAGTTGCGTGGTTATTTCTTTGCTGAAAGTTATGGATGGTGGTCGTGGTGCGGCGGAAAACACTACATCAAGTTGATGGGAAGAACCTAGAGGAGGTGAGCGGTGTCACTTGCCAGGGGAACTAATTTTATTTTCCAGAGAGGGAGGAAAAAGGAAGGTCACGCAGTACAAAGCTGGGCAGAGGCTGAAATTGCATTTTGCCACTTAATTAACAAGCAGCCAATCTATGGCCTGTAGCTGTCCTGCAGCCCCATAATTGGGAGCTGAGCCCGCTTGTTCCAACCCTCAGAGCTCCCCACAAGTGACACGAGGTATCAGAGTGGGTGACACATCACCAGTGTAGGACACCTGTGCTGTCACGTGTGCCACCCCTAGCTGATCAATTTAATCGCCTAATTAATTATTGATAGGTTCTGAGGCTTCCATTGCTTTTATTTTTAAAATTTAATTTTAATTAATGATTGGGGGAATGCAATGGTTTATTCGAAAAAAAATAGAGAGGGATAAAAGAGCTTTCCTTAATTAAGCCTGTTATCTGGGGGGGCTTTTTGGGCAGTATTTGAATTAATATTTCAGAGGACTTCTTTAAAAATAAAAAGAAACCCACAAAACATCAGTCTCACAAAAATGATGAAAATGGAAGAAATGCTGATGAAAAACACTAAGGAAGAGAGGGCAGATGAATCTGGGGGAAGAGCATTTCCACAAATGGATTCCTGCTCTCCTCAGAAGGCCTGCTTCCTAACCTGCATCTGCAGGCAGCACTGACTGGAGAAATGAGATGACAGCTTCTCCCTCCCCCCTCTGACTCTGCCCCTGAGGACTCGAAGATGTTTAATTTGATATGCTTTTGAGTCCTCCCCCCACCATCTCCAATCTCCAGGGATATTTTATCACTCAACACTGTTAAAATTTAGATGTTGTTATCCCACTACCTCAGCTGAGTTTGTTCTTCTTTTTTTTTTCTCCGTCAAAAGGTAAAGCAAGTGGAGGATCCAAAATATGCACAAACCTAAGTTTTTAAGGGCAAGCTATCAGCAAATGCATGTTTCAGGAAGCAATGGCTTCTGCAAGCTCCAGGTTCTGCTTTTCCATGGATCAGTGGGTTAACTAAAGCCTATGAGAAGGCTCTCGGTGGTGTGATGGTTGTGACAGGTATTAGATTGGAGGGAAAAATAGACAAAAAGAACTATCATTCAAAATGACACGAGGTTGGTGCTTACAAAAGGGAAGAAAAATCCTGAGCTTAGGCAGAAAATGTTACTCCTGGTTTACTACTGCTTCAGGTTTGCTGTTATCAGTGGGCAGTAGTAAATCAGATGCTCAGCCTCTTCTTCTCAAGTTTGTTTATTCATATACTTAAAAAAAAATCAATTGTCCCCTCCTGAAAGAGAAAAAAAAGAAGAGCTGAAATTAAACCTAACAGCCTCTTTGAGTGATCACAGACTCCTCCTGATGTTTATAATTTTTCAGGACTATAGGGAAGACCATGAGATTCAGCGTATGGATACCCTTATGTTCCATGATGGGCCAATATTTGGGTGGGCATTTCATTAGAGGAGGAGCTGATGGTAGACAGGTGAATGATGTATTGTAAAAATAAGCTTAGTGAAGCTGCCAGAAGGAGTCCTGGTTGTGAAAAGCTGGCAGAAATTGCCCTTGCAGCAATTAAGACCTGCTTGGGTGACAGTGGAATATCAGCCCCAGTAACCATTGTTTTTAATCCTGTTGCATGCTGATAGGAAAGGAGACAAAGCAGCTCCCTGGACCCACAACCTGCATAAAGATGTCTTTACTGTGTGGTTTTCAGCTGTGGAATATTGCCAGCAGGTTTTTTTTTTACCTTAAATAAAAGAGAGGGTGGAGGGGAATTGTATAGGAGAGGGAGTAGCAACATTTTGTCCCATGAGGTACCCGTGTGTTCAGTTCCACCCTTGGTGTTGTGATTTCATAATTTCAAGTGTCTAAGGATTTCAACACATCTCAGGATTTTAACACTCTAAGGATTTTTGTGTGTTGATGATGCATTGCTGAGTCCTATAAAACCGTGAGAAATCTGGAGAGAGGGAGCTTAGGGCTGTCCCTAATGGAGAAGCCCTGGACCAGCATTTTCCTGGTGCTCTTTTGCAGGAACAAGTTATCCATGATGCTCTGGCAAAGCTCACATTTCACTATCATCCTTCCTGTTTAGATTTAGCACCTCCAAGAAGCCCATAAATATCATATGGCTCAATTCCTCTTCATGAAATATAAACTGAGATTCAGGTTATCATTTCACAATTTCATTATTACTGGTTTTTGTATTATCAACAACAATGCACCCTCGTTTCCCAATTGTGCTGCAGTCTGGGAAATGCCACTGCCTGAGTTTATATTCACGTTTCATTTTCAGGGCTGTGCTCACGGGCTAGAAAATAATTAAATAATGAAGCTTTAGCTTTAGATGCAGTGCTGCTGTAGGGGAAAGATTAGCAGCAAATTCTGCAAGTGTGGGGTCAGAACAGACAAGGTTTTTGAGCCTATGCCTAATTTTGGGGAAGCTTAGAGGTGTAGGAAGATATTTATAATCCAGGGACTAAAAAGAACTCCTTACTTTGTCTTCCAAACTTCTGTTAGGGGTTGAACCTAGGTGGGTGCACAGGCTTCTTTCTTATTTAGAGCTCAAATGTTTAGTGCTCAGTTGAATCCAAAGGTTCTTTTGGAAGCACATGGAGTGCAAGCTGCAAGTAGCACAGTGCTGAGGGGGATGCAGAGAGGAAAATCTGTATTTGAATGCCTCTGGCTGAGACACTGCTCCATGTGAGCTGCTTTAGGTTTTTTCCCTTTTCCCTGGAACATTGCAATAAGGAGCCTCTCTCCCTTTTGATAAGATTGACTTGCAAATGGATTAGTTTGAAGAACTCGGAATAAATGAGATCTGCAAAGGTTCCTCTTTCTTCTTAGGGTTAATCTACCCCCCTTCCACTTTCATTTTCATGCTGCAATATCAACAAAGACTTGACTACACTAAAATCAAAGCAGCTGGGGAGGGGGGAATAGAGGAAGGCAAACAGAAGGTCAGTCGTATTTATTCCTGCACATATTTGCTTATTTTTTTCTCCCCTTATGCTTCCTTTATACGATTTTTAGCAGTTTCCATCAGGTGGTATATTATCTGATGCAGTGTCATTGCATTGTAGAGATTGCAGCACTTCTGCAGTTTCCTGGATGTCATTCTGCCAGATATGTGAGCCTACAGCAGTTTGCATTTGTTACCCTTTCTGGTGTGCTCAAAATATCTCCCAGCATTCATGTACAGATATGAAAGATTGCTTCCCATAGAGATGAATTGAACCAGCTTGTCATGCCTATAAAAATCAATGTATTTTTGGAAAGGGTAGACATACGAGGAATAAACCAGAATCCAGATATTCTCAGCGTTTTATAGTGCTGTCAAAACTCTGAATTATTGCGACAGAAGTCATGGATCTTAAAACGAGCGTTTTCAGTGTAGTCTCCATTTTGGTGGAAGGAATCTCCAATTAGGAAAGCTGGGATTTGTGATTCCACTGGTAATGTCTACATTTGGCATCCAACTTGTGCTATGTGTCTTGTTCCATGACACCTGCCTGTGATTAATCACCGCTTTTCTCATGACTCAGAAAGAAATACAAATGTCTGAGAAATAAAAGATGTTTTTCTCTACTCTTCTCCTTTCCTTGTAGGTCTTTGCAGAACACATACGTCTGCATTTTTTTTTTCTCCCAGAACTGTGTTTGCTATTCCTTATGCTGTTTTACAGTGGTATTGAATGCACAAATGCTGCACAGCACCTGGGGGAAAATCCTCACCTGCAGCATGCTCAGCTCCTGCTCCCTGCCTGGCATACAACTAGAGGCAAGCTGAGGCAGAGGAAATAAAGAAAATCATGTATTTCACGGGAGAAGGCAGTTTGCTGCAACAGATCTATCTCATTAGTGCTGTGATGACATTAGATGCCAGGATATTCCATTTTAACTAGATCATAAATTTGACTTTGCCTAAAGGATCCATCATCAGTGAGGTCTGTGTTCCAGTAGCTCCTTTATGGTTTGCAATCTCAACTTCGGCCTCCCTCCTCCCAAGACAGGTTTTACCCAGAAATGGGAACTTGGTGCTCTTGTAAAATAGGATTGGAGTGCAAAGCTGGATTCTTGTTGCCTCCCTCCTGTTGACAAATGTTCTTTCTTTTAATCTAGCTAGCTGACAAGGAAATGAATTAAACATTAGCTGAATTGTGAACTAAGCGTTGAAATCCTTTCCTTGTGAAAGGAAAAAGCATTTCACCTGGCAGGTGTTTAACAGCCATTTGGTAGGTCAAGACTGAAGGAAAAGGGGATAATTTTGTTTTATTAAAAATGGAAGAAACCAGCAAAATTTTTCTTGATCATCATTTCTATAGCAATTGCTTTCCTAATAAAAATCTCATTCTCCAACTGCAGCAATCACAAATGTCATTTTACAGTCTTCAAGGGAAAAAGCAGACAGGCAGAGACACAAGAATAAGTAGTCAAAGTAATTAATCAATTTAAAGAGAAGTCATATGGCAAACCATTGCGTACTGGTAGCTTAACCTAACTCCTGCCACAGAGCTATTGAGAAAATTCTGGAGTATTTGTCAGAATTTTATTTTATCAAGTGAATCCAAAGGTAACACTACTGTTTCAACTGCACACCTGCTTGTATAGCTCCCTCCCAGGGTGGAAGTGAGGTTTATGGTGGGGATTTGCCTCTTCAGTGGCATCTCAATGCTTCAGAAAATCAAAAGTTTGAGTAATTCCAGCTGATTGATGCTATAAGGTGCCCACTTCCCAAGTTAGATAAGTATGGACGTGGACTGAAGTAGATGAAAGCATATATGGCTTTACCCTCCCCAAGCCAAACTGCTTTTCATTAAAAATTTCCTGTAAATATAGGATATATTTTTACTGCTGTAAAAATTCTGTTATTAGTTTATTATTTTTTTCATATCTTTATTGAGAAGTGTGCTGAAAGGCAAGATTGAAATGGTGAGGTTAGTAAGAGTAAGGTGAAGTTGCCAAGGTCCCAGTTAATACAAAATCCTTTACTTTCCTATAAGCACAGCTGGATAATTTTAGGATCATAGATACGGCATTAAAAAAAAATACAACTGCAGTGACCACTTTCACAGTAATGAGTTCAGAACTCCTTTTTTTTATCCGTGGGATGCTTTACTGGGGAGTTCCTCGCCGTACTTGCCTGCTCACAGTTCAGTGGGGCTCTTCCTGCTTTGTTTTGTTCTCTCCTCACTTTGGCAGGTTTGACTTCTCCAGCTTGTGCCAGCCCTTCTGATCCAGGAAATCCCAAGAGAAGGAAGTTGCACTTTGGAACAGGGGATAATTTTCACTCCATAACAATCCTGGATAATACAAAGGGAACTCTTTGAAGCAGAGCCCACCAGAGTATGAGGCTGTGTGAGTTAAAGCTGTGGCACCCCCTTCCAGATAATATCCCTCTGCCAGGGCCTAGGACAGGATTTGTCCCTGCAAGGAAGTGAACCAGTGCCTTACTTCTCCATGGGCATGTGTGAAAAGTAGCCTCCAATTAAGATATCAGACAATATTTCAGAGCAAACACTGATGTCTATACATAAGGGAGAGAGCTCTTGGCAGCTGAATAACAATACCTCCTCAGTCCACTGCCTTTTGAAAGGGAAGCACAACTTCCCTTCTTATCCTTATCTGAACTGTGCTTATGAGACAAGAAACATCCTTTCTGCTTTTATTTTCTCATGTACTCAGCATAATCTGATAAAAGTGAAAGAATCAAAATCCATCACCTGATGTGGAGAAGTATCATTTACTGCCTTATTGAGCTCTCGGTTTG
This sequence comes from Pachycephala philippinensis, assembly GCA_013397055.1. Taxonomy (NCBI): domain Eukaryota; kingdom Metazoa; phylum Chordata; class Aves; order Passeriformes; genus Pachycephala; species Pachycephala philippinensis. The sequence continues at coordinate 110,506 of VWZT01006076.1, read as the reverse complement.
CAGCTGCCTAGACAGGCTTTTCCTTAGGAGAGTTTAACCTGAGGCTGGTTGGTCTTTTGCCTCCAGATGAGAGTTGTCCCGTGGTGTTTGGAGCAGAGATAGTTTTCTTCCTTTATACACAGAATCATGGAATGGTTTGGGTTGGAAGGGACCTTAAAGCTCATCCAGTTCCAGCCCTCTGCTATGGGCGGGGACACCTTCCACTATCTCAGGTTGCTCAGAGCATCATCCAACCTGGCCTTGAATGCTTCCAGGGATGGGGCATCCATAGCTTCTCTGGGAAACCTGTTCCAGTCCCTCACTACCCTCATGGTAAAGAATTTCCTCCATATACCTACCTGAAATTTCCCACGGCATGTGGGCTGTTAAAAAAANTAGGCCAATTATCGTTTAAAAAAAAAAAAAAAAAAAAAGTATTTCCTTTCAAGTATTCTCCTTGGAATTGGATTGTTTTTAAAACCCATTTGGCTCTGGGCCCATTCATCCTGTCTCCCAGACTGGTGGGCTAAGGACCATGAGGACCAGGCCAATATTATGACTGTGTCCCTTAACACGTGGCCTGACATTCCAGGTCCATCCTTTTGCATGTGAAGGATTGATGCTGGATCATCCACCCCGTTCCATAGGGAACAGCTTTGTTGGGCATGCGACTGTATATGACTCATGCTCTTTACAGTTATTTCCCTCAGTGTTTTCCCTTCTCTTGGTAGATTTATTGTAATTATCCAGACTGAACTGAGCCCTGTGCTCTTCATCCCACGCCAAGGGCTGCACATCCCCTGGGTAGGATGTACCCTATGGATGTCACCTCAGGATGGATGTCTGCACTCCCTGTGATCCATTCCTGCCCACGGGCTGTGCAGTCCCACAATTAGCTAGGAAAGGACCTTGGGAGCTCACCTGTGCCATCCCCTGCCTGAAGGCAGGACCACCTGACATCTGATTTCTGAGGAATGCTGAGCTTTCCCTGTGCTTCTTGGTCCTGATCGAACTGTTCTCCTGAACTGAAACTGAATCCACCCAGTGAAACCTCTGATGGATGGAGAAAATCTTCTCTCTCTTCCACTCTCCACTTTGGAGACTGCTGGTTTAGCTTCCAAAATACTTTCTTGTTTAGACTAAACAACATCCACTCTTTCAGCCTTTCTTTCCATGCCCTGTTTTCTAGACCTTCTGATGTTATCACATCCAGCTTTTGATACTTTAGTTACTCATTGATCCAGGTCAATACTCTCAGCATTTAACTACTAAATTCTCATGATATATGGCCAAATTTAGATATGTCTTCGGGACATATCTAAACAGAAAAAGACTCACGTGCTTTTTGATGTCTGTAGTTGTCTCTGGTGTGGTTTTCAAACCCTGGCATGAAAGATTCTGCTGTTGCTTGTGCTTGTTGTGTATCTTAGCACAGAACTGTTGCTGATATAAAACCATTTTCTCCCCAGGGTGGTGGTAACCAAGCAAAACTTCTCCTAGTCAGTGGCATTTTGGTCTCTTGGTGTGTGCTGTGGACCATGTCTTCAGTACAGAATGATGACCTTTGTGTAAAATAATTTGGCACCCTGAAAAGTATGTAAAAATGTCACCTGCCTTTGTTCTGTCATTCCCACTGCTCCAGCACTTAATAAAAGGAATTTTTCGTTCTTCTTCTTTGAAATCTCAGACATTTTGATATGAGAAGTTTCAAGATAAGGGGCAGGGCATATTTTGTACTCAAGTGTCACTACTGATCACAGTGCTGAGGATGCTCATTACATCAGATAGCCCTGGTTGGGCACACCCTCTGTTTTCACCAGCCTTTCCTGGTGATGGATTTGGATCCATGTTTGGGTCTAAGAGGTTAATTTATAACTGTGCATAGCTGTATCTGCTGGTTAAGCAGAGGAAGCTGAAAAAGGAAACAATGAAAAAGGAAACAATGAAAAAGCATTTACTGAAGCCTGCTGGGTGATTAGGTGGGCCATGGACATGAATTAGATTTTAAACTCTTATTTTTAGAGCCCTGGACGTTTGAGTCATGGAGATAAAACACTGCATCTTCAGCAAGACAGATTCTTGCTGTCGAGAGAGGGATCATGGCCGTTCAGCAGGGAGTGCTTTGCCAGCCTCTTAGGAGCAGTCAGCATTCACTTGGATGACCAGCAATCTACCTGACGACCACAAACAGAGGGCTCAGAAAATCAAAGATTTTCAGTAGGACTGAGTTTTTAGCTGAGACACACCTCGATACCATGGGATTGTGCATAGTTTCCAGAATATCTTCACTGAAAATAATAAAAATGCTTTAGTGCGGCTGCTGCACTCGCTGAAGAATTCCCTTCACCATATATTTTTAGGCTAATATTTTATTTGATCATCTGCAAAACTCAGTGCAGCCTTGGAAAACAAACGGCAGATGACATTTTGGTTGTTCCCAGATACAGTGCCTTGCATCTCAAAAATATGGTAATATTGGAACAAGAAGTGTTTGTTTTTGCTGTGGTTTTGCTGTTGATAAATGTTCTGTCTTTTCATCTTGCTTCAGGAAGAAAGCATGAATTAAACATTAATTGAACTGTATTGACTGCCAACATGTAGAAATCTTATTGTAGACGTTGGAGAGTGCAGAAGGCTGCAGGGCAGATTGCTGTTCCTTCATTGATTATTTCAGTGGCAAAAAAGACTTGTTGACAGAGTGCTGTTCTTATGTGAATGATATTTACTTCCCATAGTATCCCCGCCGAGGTGAGAAACACAGCAGAGACAGCGTGCAAGAGATGTTCTGTGTGACACTGTGGGGCAGGGAACAGCCATCTCACCTTCCATTTTTATTTGCCTCTTACAACACTAATGGTTTTGGCATTCCTAAGAGAAAGATACTGTACGAAATTACGTCCTACGGGTGACTGTGAATTTTCTTTGCTGTTTGCCTTCATTTTTTGGTTTTTCTTTTTTTTTCTTTTTTTTTTTTTTCCTTGCTGCTGCAAATCTCTGTGCCTTTCCTTTCTCGTGGCTCTTCCCCTTGTACAGTAATAAGCTTTCCAGTACCCATAGTAACGCAGATTGAAGGTGACGGGCAAAGAATCCCAAAGCTGAGATTCCTGGCCTAGATGACGGCACCAGAATTTAAACGAAACGCAGAGTAGGCTCTGCAGGAAGAGACCCCTTAAGCCCTGGCTCAGCGGGGTGAATGGAGGGTTTTAAGACATGCTGTGACTTGGAGATTTCCATAATGTACCTGTGGAAGGGAATCTGGCTGAAGGGATGCTTTTGCTTTTGGGGCTGGACAGCCAGGTTTTGCGAAAAAACAGCCTAAAAATAAATAACAGCTCTGGCACACTGCTGGTGCTCAGAGCAGGTGGTCATAAACTGCATCTGAAAAATAATGAATCCCCCACAAAAATTGCACAAAAAGGCTTTTCTGGATGAAATTTTTGCTTCTTTTCCCATGAGGGCTGTTGCCATTAACCCTGTAGGATGCAGGAGCATTTTAATACAGTAAATCACACACAATTCTCATTGCTTCCCTCTGCAATACAAGCCACTAAATAACCCTTTTCTCCCTGATATTTTTTTTCTTTTTTAACATAAATATGTAAGAACGAATACTAGAAATTCTGCTGGAGTTTTGATTTTACTGACGCTGAACATTTAACACCTGTGCTGACAAATCCTTTGGAGCTACAGTAGGTACAGATCCTGTTTTAATCTTCCATTCCAGTTGTGTTCATCATCACCTTGCTTAAGTTTTAACACTTGCTAACAAGTGCATAATGAACCTTGTACATGCTTTTCATATTACTGAGGCTGGATTTTCTCGCTTCTCTCCTCCCTCCCACGCATTTTCTGATGGCATTCACTTCTTGCTGAGTTGCACTGGCTGCAAACACTTGCTGTTATTCTCAGGGCAAGGGTGATGCATGAATCAGTGGACTTAAATCTCCCTGGATCTCATGAAATCAGCCTTAAGTATAAGCAAACACCAGTAGGTATAAGGAAGAAAGATTGATTTATCCCTTCATTCAGAGAAGTCCATCCTCCAGGAATTCCAGTCAGGCTGATCGTTGGTGAATTACTGATGGAGAAATTCAATAGTTTGCTTCAGGAATATAAGGATTGAGGTTTTGATAAGCAAGACCTATGAAAAAGGGCATTTTTACAACATTTTTGCAGGATCCCTTATGCCTCTTGCTGGATGCTTCAGGCATCAGGTGCTCAGAACAAGAATTAAAATGGATTCTTGATTTTGCATTATTTTGGGCAAATAGAATGGATGCCCTTGCATAAAATGGCAGAGCTGGGTAATTTTGTTTGGAGAATATACAAGGTATTTGGAGTCTGAATGGCCTCCTGCCTTTTGTCTTTCTCTGCTCCAGGAGAAAGGACACAGATTAGAGTGAATCCAAAGGTACCTGGTGAAGACAACAGATTAGCACATCAATACACATCCAACTCTCCCTGAAGAATTGCAGTCTCCTTCCTCAAAGCATAAATCCTTTATTAATGTTAGGTGATTTGGCTCGGATTAAAATCAAATCACAGAATCTCTGAGGCTGGAAAAGAGCTCCAAGGTTATCAAGCCCAGCCTGTGTCCAGTCCCCACCTTGTCCCCAGCCCAGAGCTCTGAGTGCCACGTCCAGGCCTTCCTGGGACACCTCCAGGGATGGGCACTCCAAACCTCCCTGGATATCTGAAGGTTTCTCAGTCCAGAAACGGTCTGAGCACTCTGAGCAGTGAGGCACTGCCACATCTTTGCTCTACCACCATTTACCATATGTAACTTTTTGTTTAAAAGAGGGGAGTTCGATGTGAGCTGAAGAAAACCGTGGCACCCTTTGCTTCCAACGAGGCACCTTATTTCAGCCTTTGTACTCACATCCTTGCTGTTATTCAAATTAGTATTTGTCTGATAGCTCTGAGCACTTTGCTTACTCTGGCTTGTAAAATGCCTGAGTTCATTCAATCAAACATTAATTCAGTCCTCAAAAGATCCTCGTGCTCCAGATTGATTGTATAGTTTGCATTAAACCAGCACACTGGTGTAATCCCAACTGCTGCAAGCAGCTGCTTTTAATTGTCTCCAATGGTGACCTGTCAAAAATTGATCCTCATCTTATTCTGAAACCACAGTCACTACTTTCTAATGTAATTACCCAGGTGAGCCCCAGAAAGGAAGATAAATGCATGATTATAAATTCCAGCATACAGAATCGAGTAATTATCAGTATGAAGCATAAAAACCTGAACTGTGCTTTTCTTCCTTTTGTTCTTGCCTGTTTATGATGGAATAGTGAACTGCATTTAAAGTTCTGCAGCAAAGACCATCTTTCTGTTTGAATGAGCAATAACACCCTGAATATCTTTGAAATCATCATTTTTGCTGTTGCTTAAATGAAAGTATGAGGCGTTTTAAAAGTTGATTTTGCGATATAGTGATTACATGGAGATTTTTTTTGTCTGTTAACTGCAAATACTCCACAAGAGGTTTAGAAAGGATGATTTGAATGTCAAGTCACTACTCTGGTTGCACTTTATGCGGGACAGGACTCTCCATTTTTCCAAAATCAACAACTCCATGATGCAGAAGAGTCTGGGAATAATTATGAATTTTGGCCAGCAGAAACTTTTACCTGAAGGAGTGGTTTGGGCTGTGGTATTGGGCATATATCCTTCAATGGCTTTGAAATCTGTGGGATGTGCTGTACTAATTAGAGAAATGAAATATTTGCTTTGGGGCGGGAATTTTGCTCTCATTAGTCAAGATATTTTGCTGTGGTTATTGTAAGAAAAGGTGGTAAAGAAATTACACATATGTCACAGGCCAGAAAGGTTCCTCTCCAACTGCAGTCCCATGTCAGGCCATTCTAAAGACAAAGACATGAATAATTTAAAGATAAATGGTATTTGCTGCCATTTACTGAGCATTGTTATCAATAATGTCCCTATATTTGCATATCATAAAATCAGAGAATGGGTTGGGTTGGAAGGGACCTTAAAGATCATCCAGTGCCACCCCTGCCATGGCAGGGACACCTTCCACTGTCCCAGGCTGCTCCAAGCCCCATCCAGCCTGGCCTTGGGCACTGCCAGGGATGGGAATTGTCCTCTAAATATGTATTTTTCTGCTAAGACCTGTCAGCAGAATTCTCCAGTCTTAAAAGCCCAGAAACTGCAAAAAATTCTGTTTGGGATTCACTGGATCAGTGAGCACTGAAGTTTGCCAGGGTTTTCCTTGTGCAAGGATGAATTCACCTCTACATAGGAACGGTATATTTGCATTTATTTATTGATTAATTTAATAAGGCTCAAATACCAGTTTGTCACTATAATGCAGTGTATCATTAAACATGAAAAATGTGAGGGATACGTGCCTTTGAAACTCTTTCTGGGAAGAAATTAAATTAGGTCTCGTAGATTACGCTTTTTGTATAATCTGCTTTCTGTAGGTATCTAATTGCCATTAACGTGGGGGGTTTTTTTGTGTTAGCAAAGTATAAACAGACACCTAATTGCAAACCCAGTGTGGATGGATTTTATAGCCCAGTGGAAAATATTTAACTTCAGTGTTGCTGAAATTTTCCTAGTGACACAAATCTTTTAACCTATTTAGCAGTTAGAACATTCCAGAGAGCCACGCTACCTCTGCAAGGAAAATGTTCTTGTGTGAAGTAAATCTGCTTGTGATCAATACTTTTTGCCTGCTTTTCCCTATTTTATTACTGGTAGCCTTGAAAAAATATAACTAATTTCCCATTTCTTACATCCTGATTTAGATATTCCCTTATATTTGCATTTTGCTGCATATTCATTGCAGTAACTCTGTTTCATTCCAATGTTTCTGCAGTTTATTGTCTCACCTTCTATTCATTTGAAAATAAAACATGTGATTTAAACCTGCAGCATCCTTAATTGGCTAAACACAATCCATTGTTTTGTCCTGAAACATTATTCTCTGCTCTTTAGATCAGATTCATGGCAGGCATGTGACTTTTGCAAGTGACAGCTGAAGATTCCTGATATTTTTATTTTTTTTCCTCCACGAGCTAACGCTGTTAAACCTGGGTTTGGTGGTTTTGTTGGGTTTTTTTCCCCTCTCTCTTTTTTTTTTTTCTCTTTTTTTCT
>VWZT01006076.1:47468-100092 GCA_013397055.1 Pachycephala philippinensis | reverse complement strand
TATATATATAAATGTATAAATACATATAATTTCATATAAAAATTTATAAATTTATATAATATATATAAATTTAGTTATATAAATATAAATATATATAAATAAATAACATATCTCAGTCTGACTGATTTAGCTTTATACCTTTCTCACTAGGCAGAAAACAAAACAAAAATTGCACTTCAATATCCTCTTCAATCTAGTTCATTTTAACTTTAAATCAATAGATCCTTACAGTTGCTGACTGGTTTTTTTTTTTTCCATCTTGAATAGCAAATCCATTAGAAGTTCATGTGAAGTTTTGCATCTCTGATTCTTGTCCAGTTCCAGATTCCTGGTTGGATTCCATCCATTTCCTTCATGTTGCCTGTCAAGAATCAGCAAGGAATCCAATTTTATACATGTCCCCACCATATTCCACTTTTCCATGTTCTTACTTGGATTTGCACAGCAAAATATCTGCTGCAGGGAGAAAAATCACGTTGTAGAGGAGGACTAGAAATCTTTTTTAATGGCTTCTTGGGAATTTTCAAGTTTTCCAAGAAATCACGAAATCTAAAGCACTCAGCCAGTGAGGGGTTATTTACTGGAGAAGGGAGGAACATGTGAAATAATATTAATATTCAACTACAGTCTCGTTTAAATAAACAGAAATAACAGTATTTAGTTATGGAAACAAGGGTTACATGATATCTAAATTTCTGGGAAATAGTCTAGGAGGGAAAGAGCAGTAGCACAGGAAGAAAGTGTAATACCTCCTATTGGAGCAGAAGGTGCCTGATTATCTGTGATGAGGAATTTTACTACACTAAATTGGATTTGTTGTAAAAAAATCTGGGGAAAACAAATTGTGACATGGCTTTTTTTTTTTTTTTTTTAATTTTTTTTTTTTTTAATGAGAACTGGAAAAAAACAGTCAAGAAATGTTTTCCTGAGTGTGTCTAAATAAAATCAGCACAAAATCTGTTCCAAGACCTTAACTGAATAATTATGGTATGAATTTTTGGGTTCAAAAACTTCGGGTCTAATAGCAGAAGAACATAAGGCAAAGACCAGCTGGCATAATTTTGTTCTCCCTGGCACGTTTCTTTTCACACTGGACTAATTTCATTTATTTATTTATTTGGAGCTGTTTGCAAACAGCGACAATGAGAAGACAAGGAAGCCCATGAACCAAAAAAATACCATCAGATGCCTCTTAGTCAGATCACAACCTCTCTGCCTGTCCTAAAACACATTTCATGTACGCTTGGGGAGGGAGGGTTGTGCAATTGTGATACAGACAGTGCTCTCAAGTGAAATCTTGAGATTGATTTATCAAGTGAAATCTTGATTTCTGAGACTGCAGGAGAGATTTGGGGGGGAGTAGGTGCCTTGAACACAGAGGCATTTCCAGAAATACTTAACTCTTCTTCAACTGCATCTTCGACACCTCAGCAATGAATATGATACTTTTGTTCTGCTTCCCTCTGTTCCCACTTGTTTCCTAAGCACAAACTTTGAGTTTTCAGGTGAACATTCTGAGCAGGCAGACAACATTTTTCTTCTGAAATTTTTGTGTGCTTTTGTGAAGTCCTTCAGCTGTTTAAAGAAGGATGAAAAACATCTTTGTGGGAAAGAAAAGCCCTCTCTGGTAGGACTATGAAACAGCTGCAGCAGCTCTAATGTTCTCAGAATACATCTCCAGTTTGTTGTTCCTGTATTCAGTAAATGTTTAGGTTCATCTTACACTTCAAATTTGTCCTGAGTCAGACTTCACCTGACACAATTTCTTGTGAACAGCTGGGTACTTTAGCAAAAGGAAATTGTTCATTACGTGGTGAAAGGCTGCTCAACCAAAACTGACAATAAAGCAAGAATAGAGAAGATCCAGATGACCACAGATGATCAAATGCCAATCCTGCCATCGAGCCAGCTGAACAGTTTTGGAGATTACCTGTTTCTCTTGTACGATTGATAAGATGTGAGTAATGAAATTACTCCCTGAAATATCTGGAGCTGTATATCCAGGTTAGGTTTATTCTCTCACCTGATAACTCCTCTCACTTTACAGGAGGATATGGTCACTCTGTTGTGTGATCAGCTTTGAATGATGAGACTCTGAATATGAAATTCTTCCTTTTAAGCAATAATAAAAAAGGGTTGATTTGGCATTAGTTTTCTTTGGGGTGTGACAGTCAGTAGAATTCCTCATGGACATGGCAGGGAGAGCATAAAACCGTCTGATGGGAAGGGTTTAGTACACTGGATCTACCAGCAGAGGAACTGTAGGGTAGAAATGGCATTTGATAGGTGTGGGATTGGGGTGGTAACAACATTTTAACTTTCCAGATCATCTCTTTTTTCCCCCTCGTTGCTGATGAGTTTGTGTTTTTCCTTAAAATTTCCCCAAATTCCTTCTCTCTGTGAAAGTTCTTTTGTGGTGAGTCTGCATTGTTATTTTCCTCTCTATTCCCCTTATATCTCTCTCTATTCTTCACAATATCATTATAAAATAATCACAGGAAAACCCCTGTGGTTTGTTCACACAGCAACATGCACAAGAGTTGTAATAGTTAAAAGAGTTATTTTCGGATGCATCCACCAGGTTCTGATGAATCAAACCATACCTTTAGGGCAGCAGCAAGGCATATTAATTGCCACAAGCACACATTTTGGAAGAAGGTATTAGCTATCTTTATAAACAGCTGTAATAATGACACCTTTGGGACTAGCTTGATTAGAAATGTGACGGAAGGAAAGTCATCAACAAAACTCCTGTGACTCTGGGTTATTTTTGAGTCTTACCTTCAGCACCTAAGTGGGTTTCAATGTTTATTTTAGAGAAAATATTTTTGTCAACTCTGCCTTTTTGTGAAACATGAAAACAGAATACCCATTGTGTTTAAGGTATCCCTTAAATTCTCAGGTCAGTCAAAGTGAAAACCTCCATAAAAGTCACTAAAATCAAGCCCCAAACTGCAGGCTTTCTTCTCTTGTCCAAGGTGTTGGGTTGGTTGTCATCTTGAGAAATGCAGTTGTCCTTTAATCCAAACACCATTTTATGCACATAATAAAAGTGATTTCTACCCAGTAGTCACATCCAGCCATTGCTTCATAAATTCTCACCAACCCCATCTTGTTGTCCCTGATGAAGGACGTTCCCTCACTGGAAGCCAAGAGCAATCAGGTATTAAAATTGCTTCCAGCAGGCACTCACGTGGTGAATTATGAAACAAACAACTGTAGGCACCAGAATTAACAGCGAAGAACTGACTAAAACAGCTAAACCACAGCAGACTTAGCAGCCAAGCCTTTATCTTGCCGTGATGTCTTCTGAAATAAAACACACAACCCTGTGTGTGTGTGCATACGTATATAAATAAATGTGTGTGCCCATGAAAGAGCAATGCTTCTCAAAATATTTTAGGAAATAATTTCCCTGTGAAAGACAGATGAAAGTCTTTGGGCAATTTAATTCGTCGGGGAATGATGAATAACCTCAGCCATTACTAAACGAAGGGTGAAATCAGGTGATAGTAAATAATAATAATCATACTGCAGGCTGATTACCAGACAACTATTCAATAAACCTGGTTTATTGCAGCAGAGAAACCACTTTCCTGGAGCAGTTATGACCGCTGCTAAATCAGATTTCTAAGTAATGTGTCAATTCAGATTCCATAAAACCATATTGCTCCGACTCGGAGCACGGTGTTTTTTAAGGACGCAGTTAAAACATGGCCAGGCAGGGCTGCCTGTCCCTCCGAGTTCTTGTGGGGTTCTCAGCAGTTTAAACTGAGCTCAGAGGGTCCTCACTGTCATTGCCTGGAGGTTTATTGTGTAAAAACAATGTATAAAGTTCTTATAATGCTTTCTATAGGCTGTTTTTCCACCTTGGAAAACCGATTTCTGCTTTCCTTGGAAATATTGGAAGGGAGGAGTGCTTGCTGTAGTGGGGCAGTGGGACAGGGAAGGAAGTCTTGGTCATGGAAAGGCTCCATCTTCTCCAAAAAGAGCTGTCTTGGTCTCCTCTCTCAGATGAACTATAGAGATAAGTGACAAATTTCACCTCTGTGATCTGAGGCATATTCCTTGGAAAAGGAATATACTTCCTTCTGGAAAGGTCCCACTCCCTCTATTGATTAGATGGTGCCCACCTGATCACCTCAGAAAGCTGGATGAGGTGGATCTCATCCTAGATTTCCATCTTTTTGAGGTGGATCTCTGATGCAACTCCAGTTGGAAGACTTTGGTCTGAACCACTTTGCTGGTGTTTTCTGTGTCTGGAGTGTGGTCATAGGCTGGTATCGGTGGGGCAAACATTCCATGGGAATTTTGGCCTTCCCTTCAGGATATTCAGCTGGCCCAGCTCCTGATGGCATTTTTGGGCTGCCCTTGGTCTACTGTCAGAGTGAACAAACAGAGGTCTGTGCCCTTAGTCCCGTTATGTCTGGCTGTCCTTCCATTTTGGAAAGAAACATTAACAACCCCTTTGGTTCCACGAATTCCCCCGTGAGTGGATGGAAAGGAATGGGGGAGAACAGCCATTCCTCTTCTCCCCACCTCAATAATGAGCAGCTCCTGAGGGCAACTGAACAACACTGCTCAGAGATTTATATCCTCAGAGATCCATATCCCATTTAGGGAATATGATATAATTTGTTTGACAGATGTGGCAGGGTCAGGGAGAGATGGAGAGAGTTATTGGGAGCAGAACTGTGAGTAAATATACGTGGGGGAGGGAATTCAGGGCACTGGAAGAAAATGCAGGAGTACAGGGGAGGAAGGAGTGGTGGTAAATGAGTTGGAAAAAAATGGGAAAAGACTTTCTGGGAAAAACTGAAAAGTGGGAGACAAAATCTGAGTAAGTAAGGCCAGAAGGAGCTGGCAGGGAGAGGAAGAGTTTCAAGGAGGAGAAACACCTCGAGGGAAACAAGAATTTCAGGGTAATGATACAAGTTCCTTAATTGGGGAGAAACTAACCTAAGAGTAAGGTATCTCCTTAAAAAAAAGGAGGGAAGGCTCACCAAAACACATCCTAAATGGAAAGGAGAAAGGAATGAAATTAAAAGGTGGCTTTCTAATTTGCTGGAGCAGTTAATACCAACATTTTATAATAACTTGAAATCTGTATCAACACATTTCAGTGTCCTGACAAAATGCTATTATAAGTTCCTACACAGGAGCACTCTGATAGTCATCAGTGGCAGAGAAGCAAAGGCAGCCCTCAAGCTTTTGGAAGGCTTTTAGGATCCCAGTTGTGCAACATTCCCAGCACGAAGTCCAGACTGAACTCTTACACTTACCATAATATCCACTAGGGAGCCAATTTAGGGGACAGGTGCATTCATCCAGGCTTTAGCTTCCTCCAGGCTGATAGTTTTATGCTTAGGTTGATTGTTTTAGGCCAACCAGGAGAAAATGATGACTTTTATAAATCTGGAACCTCTTTTTGGTTCTTTTTTCTTTTTTTTTAATTTCTGTGGGCAGAGGTGATTTGAAAATATGAGCTGTGACTCATGAAAAAATCCCGGGTAGTGGTTAGGGATTGTAAATTCAGATTAGGAACTAATCCCAGCTGCTGGGGATGGTGTTTACATTGGAGTTGTAGTACAACCAGGTAATTTTCTTTATGATTATTTAAAAGATGAGCTGTATGTTTGTTGTGCCATTTGTGCTGCTTTTTGAGCTTTTTTCTGGTGTTATTTCATAAATTTCTAGTCAGAAAGAGACCTCATCTCTTAACTTTTAAAGATCAACTTAATTGTTCTGTTGCATTGAATTTAAGAATCTAAGGGATAGGGTTAGAAAGAATACTATATAAACAATCTAATAATTAAATCAATATTCATGTTATTATAGTGCTCTTAAGCAACACCTGCAAAACTTTCATTGCAATGTAATATTTTAACCATATTAATAAATACTTCCCTGTTTGTCTCAAACTTCACAGATTTGTGTAGTTTTAGGAATCCTGTGCTGTTACCCTTCCACACATAAATAGTGGCTTTATTTCCTCGGGTCTACAAGATCAGTGATTTTATGACCTCGAATGTCTGTGTGTCTTTGTATGGCAGAAACCAGAACAGGATCTGGCTGGCAGAGCTAGTGATTATTAAGATTATAAGATTATGACAATACCTAGTTATTACAGGATTTAACTGCAATAGTTTAACCCTTTCAAAGTGTCACATCCGTCTTTGGAGGACCAACTTTCCTCTCTTGGATAAGGCACGAGGGAAGCACATGGCCACGAGTGAGCCTGGCTCATCCTGGGAGACATCCAGGACTGCAGATCCTGGCTTGGAAGGGGAAAAAAAGGTCATGAAAAACCCTGAACAATCTCAGAGCAGCTCAAACGTGCCCTGAACAAAGCACCTTGCTTTGACAAGAATGGTTCAGTTGACTTAGCCTTGGTTTGGTTTTGGTTTTTTTGGTTTTTTTTTTTTTTAATTGAAAATTCAAGCAAATCTTTCATTTTGAGGTGCTTCAATGAATGGAATTTTTGGGGGGTTTAGGTGTTGTTTTTTTCCCCCAGAGAGTTTTCTTGTTTACAGTCTGTGTTATTGTGCAGTCTTTCATTGGAAGTCAATGTTTATCTGAATTTTGGGGATGTCCAGCAGTCCTGGAGTAACTCCTCTGGAATAAATGAGGATTTTTCACAGTGGTCACTGCACATCTGCACTGAATCCTAGAGAAGCTGGGATTTACCAGTTATTCCTGGACTTCCTAACCCACTTTAGGCAGTCTAGAAAATCTGGAATATCCTTGATTTTGAACACAATGAGCAGGTATGCACGACTGCATTCACTGGTATTTTTATTTGCTTTTCCTCAGGGGCTGAGAGGAATCTCAACCATTAGAGGTTGGAAGGCAAACTCAGTTTGGTGTTGTGACCCTCACTTTTTTTCCTTTAATTTTTTATTTTCTCTTTCCCCCTGTGGGTTGCAATAATTTCATTGACAGAAGTGTGATGTGCACATGTGGGAATTGTAACATTATTTGGGATTGTCTGTTTAGAACAAGCCTTAAAATATGGACAAGAGAGAAGTTGCTGTGTGGGTTTATGTGAGCAGAACACATTAGTGAGCTGAGTTTTATTAAGCAGATATCTAAATTTTTTTTACACTAACTCATACAAACAGGCTGTCTTGTAATTTAAAATCATAAAGAAATGTAATAAAATTAAAAAAAAAATATTCTAAGAAACAGATAAAAAAGTTGTTAATTTGACCAGATCTTGCCTAACTAAAATCAGTCAGTGAAGTCCAGATAGAGGTACAGACTAGAACTAATTATCAGCACTGAAAAAATACCTGAATAAAAACTAGTTTGTATTGTCAACTGTTTCATTTTGTTACAATGTCTAGCAGGTGTGAAAAATGAAATTAATTATTAGAATAAACACCCTACAGAGCGTTAGAGCTTCTTTTTGGTTTGCTTTGTTTCCTAAACCTAGGAAACCTAGGTACAAAATTATCCTCTTCTCTATTAATGGTGGAATAGGATCTTGTTTAAACGTCTGGAAGTACAAAATTAAGATTTTAAATGTTAGAATGATTCTCCTGGAATGTCCCCTCCAGGAAGTCCCATCTTGCCCGAGAGGTATGGACATAATGCACTTTTTTAGCACATCTACACGAATTCGCCTTAAAAAGATTACTTCTAAGAACAGCTAGACACGTGTATAGATATAAAAGAGGATAAATATCAAATTAAACAGCTTCATTTGCGACAAGGAGGTTATGAGGCCACAGACTTTTGCCCTGGAGGATGTGCTGTTTGTAGGTTTACACATTGACTCTTTAGATTGTAAAACGCAGCCTGGAATCTTAATTGGATTTACTCACTGGCAAAGCCAGAAAGGCAGTGGGCTTAATGACAGCACTAATTCTGAAATAATCTCCATCTCAATACAGAGGGATATGTGAGACTGGATCCCTGTAACTTTTCATTTTGTCATCTTTTCAAATTATAAGTAAAACAATGTTTTATTTAAGTTTGTAGAGCTACCTTTGCTTAAAAAAAAATTAAAAATTCAAAAAATGGTTCTTCTTTGTTTTTTGCTAATTTATTAAAAAACAGGTAACTAAAACGAAAATAGAGACGTTAACAACAACTGGTAATGAAAGAACTTGAGCAGGGGGAAAAAGGATGTGATCTTCATTTGCATGAAACTCTAACATAGTGACCTTAAACATATCTCCCAACTAAGAGAATGCAGAGATTTTGTTGTTTACTGCCTGTCCTAGATGAGATTTGACATTTTTGTGTTAAAAATAAAAAATTGACCACTAAAAAAACAAGTGTTGAAGGCAAACTTGTTATCTGGACTCAGCCAATACCATCCAGCTTTTCAAAGATGAAGAAACCATTTAGAGCAGTCTGTGTGCCAGGCAGAGAATTCTTTATTGCTGTATTAAAAAATGTGCATGTTTATTTTAACGAGTAGATTATTAGTTGTAACATCTCACTCAACTTTAAACATTTTAGCAGTTATTTTTAAAGCACCTGCATTTAATTTAGTGCACAAGAAGTCCCAGGAGAAATGGCACTAAGAGCTTTCTCAGAGTTTTTGATGTATTTTAGAACAAACTTTAATTTCTTTTTTTTTTTTTTTTAAGAATTTCTTTTCTAAGAGATCTAAGAGAATGAAAGAATTTAAAAAGGAGCTTAAAGACAAGAAGAAAGAGCCCTAAAAGGAAGTTTCTGCTGGCAGATGTGCAGGTTTTTCCCTTCTGCAGATAAGGATTTTTTTGGGAGATCCACCAAGTGCTGCTTTAATGAAGAGAGCTGTAGTTGGCAGGTGGGCGAAGCACTGACTTTGACAGGTCCTTGTTGGTTCTTCATCCCGTGAATTGTTATTTAATTGCACAATATTACTTTCTAGCCAGTGACTGAAACAAATAACGTCTGGCAAACGGAATAATTTTTTTTAAAAAAGGCCGAATTCAGCACAGCTGAATGAGCACAACACTCCAAAACATTTTGGAGGTGCTCAGGACACTGAAGTTGTTCATCAGGAGGAGATGAACGTAACACCACCCACAGCAAAGACTCTTGGGTGACCCTTTTGGTGACTGACACTTCCATTTCTCCCTTCCACCCTGTTGCTGCCCAACCTCTGTCCCTCATTCCACACAAACGAAATGATTTTCCCTGCTGCAAGTGAAGCATGACACGTAAAATATCTCCCCCCCTACTCCACTGGCCCAGTTTCTCCAGCTCTGGGAGTCAGTGGAGCACTGGAGCTCAGCAGTTGGAATTCTTGCCCTGCCTGACCTTTAGGGGTAAATGTCAGCCAGCTCTTAAGCTATCAGTGGATTTCTCATCAAAGTTTAAGACCCTGATAAACCTCTTACTGCTGCTGTGGCAGTGATCAACGTGCTCTATGTATTTCCATTTTGGAAGATAAACACAGGGGCTCGACTGAAATAAAACAAGTGCAGAAGAAGTGCTGTGATCTTAGAAGTCTTTAAATTTCTCTAATATAAACAGTCCATAAGAAGCTTTGTCCTCTTAATCCTCGCTGGTTTTTAGACAATTTGTTGTCTTACAATTAAGTACAGATGGTTTGGAGCTGTAATGCTGATAAAAAAGAAAAAAAAAGAAAAAAAGATGCTTAGGATTGCTTCAATTTCCGGGTTGGATTTTGACAGTAATCCATGTCTGAAACATAAGAAATCTGGTTTTATCTGATCTTCAATGCTCGTTTACAGATCGCTGACATATTTCAGTGATTACAGTATGTGCATGAAATAATGCCATTATCATATTTAGAGCAGGAATAAATCTGTGGGAAGGTTCTGCAGCAGCATCCAGCTCTTCAGTCTGTGCTGCTTATGGCATAACTTGCTGCTTTCATTTAACCATGCAAGAAGGGTCTTGTGACACAGGGGAGGTTTGATTTTACAGCTGGAATAGCACTGTCAAGGAACTGGGTAACATGTAGGAAACTCTTCAGTATGATTATTTAATGTGGAGAAAATAGCTGAAGACTCCCAGAATGATTCACTTGCCAACATGTTTTTAGGAAGTTCTGTCTTCCTGTTCTGAAAACACAGACATGAGGAAATGCAGAAGTCATAAGGCTGTGAAACACTTTAAGCTGTGTCAAAGCAGGATGGGAAGTCCTGGTGGGGTTCAAAAATCCCCTTTGCCATGAGTCTATACATTAGACATTTTAAGCTGGTAAAATAAGTCAATTTCTATAAACTATAGCACTTCTATAGCACTTCTTTGCTCCTCTACCTGTAGATAATCCTGTCCCCCTTCACCTCTTTCTACAAATACTCTTGGTCTTTATTTGCAGCTGAGCTGGTGTTTTGCTTGGGCCTGATGGGTACCATGTGAGAAGGTACAAACTACCTAAGATAGTAAAAGCTGATGCTGGATTTGTTCTCCTGGTCAAAACATTCCTTGGTGCCCTTTGGTGCAGGTGTTGAAGGCTGTCTTTTCTGATGAAGCAAAAGGCTTTTTTAGCTAAAGACAGCAATGTTGTTCATTATTAATTGACGATCCTATTCTTTAATACCTGCACATCAAAATTTAAGGGACTATTTGATGTGAATTTACTTTTCTTTGTTAACTTGCAGCGTTGATCCACGAGGAGTTTTGTGGTGCTTTTCTAAGTTCTCTGACATCAGTGATTTAATAACATGTAAAACCCAATTAGCCCTTTGAGTGCTCCTGGATGAGAGGAGCAGGGAGTTGCTTAGGGAAGGAGTCAGCAGAGGGTAGTCCATAGAAAAACAGCCAAGACCATGGTGAACAAGCTGAGCTGGGTGATGCCTTAGGTTTTAGCTTTTATGTTTTTCAGATTCTGCATTCCCAGTGTGTAACTCTGCAGTGTCCTGCAGCCTGGGAGCTGCTGCTCTCTCATGCTGAGACAGACAGAACAAAGCCTCTCCAGGCTGCTCTCCAAGGACACCCAGCCCGGCCTAGGCCCAAAATGTGTAACCCAGCATCTTGAGAAGGGGGGCAAGCTGAGGGGAAATTCCATCATTAGCTAAAGTTTAATTGGTGAAATTGGGTTGAGATGCAAATGGACCAAAGCTATAAAAGTGTGAAGAACTCGTGACTCGGGGTCCATCTTGGGTGTAGCCTTTGCCCTGCCCAGGGTGTGCCTCTGAAGGCCTTTCAAATAAATATCCACCTTTATTCCCTTCCTCCTGTCCAGTCTCTGTTTCTAGGTTGGCCTCTTTAGGCATCAGGGGATCCCTGCTCCCTGTCCTCTCCTGGCATCTCTCCACTCTGACAGGTGCTTAAAAGCCAGAAAATACAGAAGTTTTCATTGCTGTTCTGCAGCAGCAGCCATCCATCGTGGCACTCTTTAGGTCTGCAGGTTTAAGGTCTGTTCCTGGCTTCCCTTCTGCTTTGGGCATTCCAGTGGCTGCACTGTTCCTGCCTGTTCCTCAGCTCCAGCTGTGAGCATGTGCAAAGTGAGGGAAGTCACCTTCCCCTTCAGAATCAAGGCAGCAGTGATGTCTGTCACTTCTGTCTCCACAAGCATCTACTTGCTCCTCACTTCCAGCAGGTTTTCCAGCCTTTCTCTCTGGTCCTGCTCCCTTGAAGTGGTGAGTGCAGGCTTTAAGAGCCTTTTATTCCAGCCATGGGTAAACCATCAGAGATGAAACCCACAGAAATTAATGCCTTGGGACCAGAATCAAAGAGGAGCCCTAAGTGACAACATGCTCAGGGGCAATTGCTCTTATTATATTTTTTATTCAAAAGCTGAATATCGTGGAGGACAGCAGCAATGGCTGATCTGAGTCCAGGATCCCTGTACCTGGATGTATTTGTCAGTATTTACAGCCTTGTTCAAAGAAGGGTGCTGGCAGCACAGCCCCTGTTGTGATGCCATTCTCCAAATCTGCCAGTGAAGGATCTTCTCAAAGAAATGGGAAAAGTCAGTGTTTAGACATAATTCCTGTAAATAAGCACAATCAGAGCTTAAAATGCACACAGAGAGTGGTAGCCATGTCCATTCCAATTATTCTGAATTACTGTGTCTAAAGAAAAAGAAACAAAAGAAGATAAATCACTTACCTGGCTTTGCTCTGCCACAGTAGCTAGACAAACCCTGTAACACGCACAGGAGCTGACAGGTGGAGAAATGTGTGCTTAATTTTCATTTTCGTTGGTGTTTTCAAAGGAAGGAGTGGTCATGTTTGTAAAACACTCAAGTGCCCTGGCGAGGAAAACAATATAAAAATGAAAGCTTAAAGATGAGGAAGCACCAGTTTTATTCAACTGCAGTTCACCCCTTCAGAGACCAAGTAAATATTTCAAGAACATTTCTGGGTTTTGATGCTTGACAGCTTTCCTTATAAATACAAATAACAGAAAATCAAAAAAGAGAAAAATTAACATTATAGCAAAATGTTGCCAGAGGCCTGCTGCCACATCCATAATTCATAGGGAGCCTGCAAGAAACTGCAGCTTTCTGCTCTCTTCTGAAGATGGTGATGTTGTGCACTCCGTTCACTTGATTCTTGCATGTTTTTCCAACCTGATGCACAAACAAAACAATATTTTGCCCTCCCTAGGTTAAATGGAATTACTTTTATTTGGTCCAGAATATCATGATTAGAGATTTTATATTCTGAAACACAGAGGAAGAAAGTGATTTCTTGCAGCTTTACAAAAAATCATTATGTTTATATAATTATATGATAGAAAGCTTCATTTTAATTTCAGACCCAATGTTCTTTAAAGCCAC
This sequence comes from Pachycephala philippinensis, assembly GCA_013397055.1. NCBI lineage: Eukaryota > Metazoa > Chordata > Aves > Passeriformes > Pachycephala > Pachycephala philippinensis. The sequence goes on along the minus strand of VWZT01006076.1, from coordinate 87,395 downwards.
TCTGGCCTGAAATTTGTTTCTCAAGCCAGGGACGAGTCCAAGAGGCACATTCACAATGTGATTTTGTGATCATTTGCAATGTGTGCTGAACAGTGCCCCAGAAAGCACAGCCCATGTGTGATGGTGTGATGACTGCTCTGGTGGGATGTGCCCAAAGTGGGTTATTTTCCTATTTTCCTGTTAGCAGAGAAGTCAGGCGAGACAGATCCCCTGCTCTGTTCCTTTCCAGCTCAGCCAAGCTGTGTGTGCTGTCCTGAAGTACAGACTGGTACTCTTTGGGTATGGGGCTCTAAGATCTGGGATCATCTTTACTGTAGCTGCTTTGTAACACTCCCACATCTCTGAAACCACACCCGGTTGCGACAATTTTTGTTATTTCTTTTTTCTTAAAAAACAAAACAAAGCAAAACAAAACAAAACAAAACAAACAAAAAAAAAAAAAAAAAACAAAAAAAAAAAAAACCTGTTTAAATTCTTCTTTCTATGGACACAGTTGAGTCTTTAGCCTCTGTCTTGCCCAGGAGCTTGAACTGTCACAGAATGAAGTGCATCTGTGTTGACCCATTTTAAATCTTGGATATTTATTTCAAGGGAATGAATTGTTTTGCAACACTAATATTCTAATCCTGCAGATAGAGGTGGTGGAAAGAAACGTGAGAAAATAATTTGGGGGAATAATGTAAGAAATGCAGGTTGTATAGAGTCTTGTGACACACAGTTGGTGTAACTGGGTACCAGAGTCTCCTGTTTGAGTGATTTATGTCTGCCTATAGAAAATGAGGTGGGATAACTGAGCACAAGACACAGCAAAAGGAAAAAAAATTCCATTTTTTTTAAAATCCTCCTTTCTAGTTTATACCAGCGAGATGAGATTTATGACTGAGAGCTCTAAATTCAACATGGCTTGCTTCCAGGGAGATCCAAACCTGAGCCTGGCTTCTGCAGCACATCAGAGCTGGGCAGGGAACAAGCCACTGCATCTTTAAGAAGTGCTTATTTGGCATTTACTTATTTAGTTAAAGATCATTGCCAGGCAGAACTCCCGTGGGAGGAGTGGATGGTTCACTGGGCCTCATGGGGAGGGCGGTAATTAAACTCTGAAGGCAAGCAATGATGTTAAGCTAAAAGCTCATCTTTAAATAGTAATACACTTGCAATGTAAAGTGGAAGGCCCTCGGGTGCCTGTTGACACAGCGTTAGGAGCTGGCACTTTTTTATATAAAAGCTAAATTGAAGAAACTGTTATGAGCTCATCTGCATAAAGCAATATGATTCTGCCTGAGGGTGTGGGCAACAGGGAGTGATTAGCAAAACGTCTTTTTCCCTGCTACTCTGTTGCTCTGCTAACATGCCACTTGTCACTGAGAAATTTGAGATACCATATGCCAACCTGCATCTACAGAGACCCCCTTGCTGATTGCACATTGAAGAATTCCTCTTCAACACATGAGGAGCTGTCAGAAAGCATTTCTGAGGCTGCATGAAACGCGCTGGAAAGGAAAATCTCGTGTTGCCTTCCTCATTCCTTCTCTTGTGTTGCATCAAGCCCTTCCTAGTGAGCTTTAGACGTGAAGCAAAACGCGTTTACACACGAAGAGCTGGGGATTCTTTGCTGGCTTTCATCTTCTCTTCATCCCATGTGGGCTGGAATTGCCTATACAAACTAACCTGCAGCAATTTGAGGCTCTGCTTCTGATAGAGAACCTTGATTTCCATGGAGATCTGGATGGGGCATTCACTTTGCTAAGCAGCAATTTGGATTCCTTGTATCTGTGCCTCCTGGGACAAGGATGAGGTGTCCAATGGAATGGCATTAATGATTAGGAGAAAACGAACGTCAAGCAATAATATAATTTCCTGTCATGGCAGTTGCAGAGATGAATGACTTAAAATAAATGAAAAAAGGAATACCATAAATTTTCGTTCAAGTGGCAATTTTCTGTTTTGAGGTAAAAGTCCCTTTTTCTGTCTTAACAAAACAGCCCTATTTGTTTTTTTCTCCTCAGCATTTTGATTTTTGTGTCTGGTGTTTACTGGAAGATGTAATTACTATATGTAGTAAGTGCAAGTATGTGCTCTTCAGAAACATAATGCATCCTAAAAATTTTTGTTGTTCACACTCTGTGCCTCCTGTGCCTGTTTGCTGTGGAAATGCTGATGTTGGTCACTTCTAGTTTTCATTACATGGAAAGAGATTGGCTTGGTCGCACTTCATACAGTGAAGATCATTTCCTAAAAAACAGTCCCTCAGGCCTTTGGAACACCTTTTTTCAGAATACAAAGAAAACCCCTCTTTTCTTTGCATGAACATCCCCAACACAGAGTGACTCAATAGTCAGACAACTCATCATTAACTCGTTGATTCTCATGCAAGACTGATAGGGAGAAAAAGCATTTCCATCTGTTCAGCATGAGGTGATCAGTCTAAAATGATCCTGTCCATAATGAAAAGACACCCAAGTCTAAGATCTACCAATTGTAGGCTTGTACTTGTGATGGTTTTTCCAGTAATAAATCAAATATTGGCAGGATGCTGAGGGCAAACCAGGCTTTCAACTTAAGGAAGTTGGTTTAAGCATTTAGCACCGATTCAGAGGATTTGAGGCATGGTCAGTCAGAGAGGAATGTGAAAGAAGATCCCCTCATGAGAAGGACTGAAGCAGAATGACAGGTTAGATTTGGGAAGCTGGTGTATCTACTATGGCAATGCTGTTCCCAGCCTGTGCACGGAGGGTTCAGTGCCCCAGGCTGGCTGTGTGCTGAGTGTGAGGGGGAGGGTTGTTTATTCTCCTTCCCCTGTCATGCCACTCATGACAAGAAGAGACATGAAGAGCTCAAGGGGCTAATCAGTTTTTAGGCTCTGACCCATATTTTGAGTTAGCAGTAATTATGAAATGTAGGAATTCTCATGTCTGATTATACCCATGGAACTGCAGCACTCCCACAGCTGCTCCAGACTTAACTCTCTGTGGATGAGGAGTGAGCAGGGACTGTGTTTTTGAAAGAAATTAAGCTGTGGAAATGAATGAAATTCAGGTGATCATGGAAGTGAAAAGACTCAGGGGTTTGGAGGTTTTTTTGTTTGGTTCGGTTGGGGTGTTTTGGGGGTTTTTTTGGGTTGGTTAAGTTTATTTTTTAAGCTGTGCCAGATGCGTTGGAGGTAGCAGGGAAAAGGAAGAAAAATGCACAGCACTTTGAAAAGATAAGACCAAGCTGGTTTTGGCACGGTGGCAGAACAGACCTGATGACCTACTTTCCACTCTGATACATGAGAAACTCCTGCATCTCTTGACCTCTGATGCTTTCACTGTCAACAAGGGGCTGTTTTGCACAGCCAAAGCTGGAGAAAGCAAACCCGTTGCAATTCCCAATGAATGTCATTGCTGCAGAGGTAAAATTGCCCATTTTGAGACTCTGTAAAACTCACGTGACTGTAAAAAGCATTAAGACAAAACCCACACAGTCAGGTGGACTCTGCTCTCTTTAACTGCTTCAGTCTTTTCCTGTTAATCCAGAGAATGGGCTGAAAAGTCTCAAAGTAGGAAGCAAAAGTGCTCTCAAACATGACAAGGAGGTCTCAGCTTCATTTTACGCTGTGGAACTGCTAATTTCTCTCCGGGTAAACAGTGGGAAGAGGCACTTTCTGCTCTGGCTCTTCTTTGTGTGCCTTTAGACTTGATTTTAATGCAGATTGAGAAGGGCATCTGCTCGTAGCACTTGTAAGCTTAGGACATTATATTAAAAGAAAAATATCCTTTAATGTATCATGAGACAAAGCTTAAAAAAAATCCTGTTAGTGTCAGTGATGGTACTTATTTCTCTTGTCCTCCCTTTCTCTGTTCTTCTTTTGCTCTAGCGGCTTTGACCATTGATGCTAATTAGTACTGAAAAGGACATTTTTGGCAAGGCTTTTAAATACAGCTTTTATCTTCTCTAGCAACAGACAAAGTTGTATTTAATGGTATTTGACATCTAAGAGTGACTGCAAGGTCTTTTTTATGTTGATTTTTTTTTTTCCTAAAGGACTTCCTTATTCTTCTAATTTATTAGGAAATCAGAGGTACTTTTATTCTCAGCAAACTTCTATACTTAGCTGAGAACATGCTGTGTTTATGTGAGTGTGCAGTATTAAAAAGCAAATGATAATTATGTCAATGTTGTGCTGAGTGTTCCTTTTATTAGTTTTTCCCTGCACATTCTGTTGAGCTACCGCAAATCTTTTCAAATAATGAAATTATGTAGTTTCTTTTCTGAAAGGTTTTAAGGCAATTCCTCTCAGCACTTATTGGCAAGCACAGAATTGTTGATACACATTTGCAAGGGACTCTTGGGAAACAGTTGATCCAAATGATTGCTGTAGGTATTTTGTCCTTGCCCCTCTGCAGGGGTATCTTGGCCATACATCCCTGTCACTGTTGTCTTTGGAGGGGTATTTCCATGTGGGTGTGGATTTTGGCCAGGCAGAATTACCAGATGTAGCTGTGCCAATGTCAGATGATAAGAACTGCCACTGGATCAACATTTCCAGAAGCAGCAGCAATAAAATTACTACAGCCTTCAGAAACTGTGGAGTGACTGGGAATTTAACAAGAATCCTACAAGCAGACGTCTTTCCTTTTCTCTTTCTTGGTGGCTGTGTCCCAAATCGAGGCAATCTTCTGCTTCCCTAAACCGTTAATTTCTCATACTTTGCCAAAACCCAGCTGAACAGGATATGGAGCACAGGATGAAAAGAGCATCTCCTGTACGACACCAGACATATTTTGGATTCAGCTGCTGTGTAGGTCTAGACTCGGTCGCAGGGTGGCAATCAATAGTCTGCAGAAATAACCAGTCATTTTCCTCTTCCGTGGCGGTAATTCTTCTAAACCATTAGAGCTCCTGTTAGGGCTGGATTTTGGGATGCAGGGCAGGCAGTTCCTCAGCCTGGAACTCTCGGGAGCTGTTTGCAGGCTCCTTGCCCTCGGTGTCCCTGCGGAGTGCAGCTGCCCGAGCCCGCGGCACGCGATGCGGCCCGAGCCTCCCGTGGAATTCCGTGAACTTTTGGCTCGGGTTCTTGGCCCTCCAGGGGCTGCAGCCATCTGTCACCAGAGAGTGATCTAACCCAGCCTGGCAAACTGGCCCGAGGGGAGGCAATCTAAAGATGAGCTTCCTCTCGTTTTTTGCGTTTCTCAGCTGCCCAGCATGCCCTGCCACAGCCTCGAGGTACGATTATGGCCCTCACTGTTGGACTAAATCATGGATGTGGCATGTCAGCAAATCCCAGGATCTCCCCCTCTGCAATTCTCTGTGTGCAGGTTTGACTTTTGAGGCTGGTTCCCCTGAAATAACTTTCGGTTACATTCTATTATTTTTTCCCAGAAATATTTTTTGTTTTCCAAAGCAGTTCAGCAAGACACAGTTCCCCAGCTCAGCAGGGCCTTATCACAGCCTGGATGTTTCCCCACAGGTCAGCTTTGTTTGACATCCACATTTCTCAGAAGGCAGAAAAGATTTATTTTGGTCAGCGTTTTGCATTGGAGCAGGTACAGCTGGATTAGAAAGCTAGTAATAATAATAATAATAATAATAATAATAATAATAATAATGCCATTCAGCTCTAAAATTTCAGTTCCCACAAGGCAACATGTGGGCCCTGCTAGAACAATAATTACATTACCCTGGAAGGAGCAAACCTTCAAGGAATTGGTCTGCTGGTGAAAAAGATGACCCAAACCTCAGCTTCCATATTTTTTGAACAGACGGAAAACAGGAGTTTAGCATCATTCTCCTCAAAAATTGCTTTGGGAATGCTAAAATATCACACTTTGATTGGAACATTATAATGACGTATTTCAGAATCTGGAACTTATTTTCCATGTTCTTTGAAGAACATTGACACATCAGCTTTTATCCTCCGTAAAAAATTAACAGATGATGAAATGTAATAACTTCTCATGATCTGAAAATTCAGTATTTTGCTTATCATCAGAAGTGGGATACTTCTTGATAGATTTCTTTTTTTTTTTTTCAGTTTAAATATGACTGTATGAAGTGTGTAATGCATCAGGAGCCCATCCCAACTGATGCACATCCTAACTAATAATTGGCAGGGTGCACATAATTGCTCACAACCTGAATTAGACATAAAATATTTCCCATATGACATGTATTTACCATGACTCAATAATCAGTGTGAAAATAACTGTTTTCCCTTTCTATAGATAGAATTTTTCTTTGGAGAGGAGAATAATAATCAGCATTTCCCAGGTGGGACAATCTCCATATTCTGGAATTGAAATTTGCAGCAGTTAACGTCAACTCAGGTGTTTAAATGTGTATTGCACTGGTGCTTTGGGGAACAGCAGAATTTGGGATAATGCTGTCACTGGAGTGACATTCTGTCATAAAAGACCTTTAAATTAAGCTTTTTGAGCCCAATCCAATAATGCAGAGGAGTCTCTGAAAAGTTTCCTATTGGGGTGAACAGGCTTTGGGCCATTGGCTTTCAGAGCCACAGCCCTGCAATGGAGCTTCTCAGGGGTGTGGGAGCTAAAAATTATCCAATGTCAGATTGTAGAGCCAGCTTTTCATCCAGCTTTTAGCTGGAAACACATTTTCCAACAGATACTTAAAGTGTTCCTATGAAATCGGGGGGCAGTACCAGTTTACATTCCCCCAAGTGTTGGTGCCTGCATTTAAATTTAAATTAGGAGTATGGGAGAAAAAGAATACAAAAGTCCTAAAGGCATTAGGGAACCTTCTGCAACAGCAAAATGTTGCATGTAATCTCAGATAAACATGTATATAAATTTCTGATATGCTGAATCTTTGCCAGAAACCCCTGAATTTTTAGACAAACCATCAAATGAAAGAGTTCTAGACATATGCATTATGCATGTACGTAAGTTCATCTATAAAATAAGAGGGAAATGGAATATCTCTCTGAGAAAAAAAACCTGACTTTTCAAATGTTGTTGATTATTTAATCTTACTGATAATACCTAACATTGTTCTTAATAGTAATGAGGGTATTGGCTTTACCTAATAACCAAGATTTCTGCATAAAGATGAGTGAAACTATTTTATATTTCACATTGGCTAAAGATGAAATATAGCAGAATACTTATTATTATCAGGAAGGTCTCGGCTAGACTGAACAAGCAGTTGCACTGAAATAATAAACTCCCACCACCTTTTGCCCAGAGCCAGGGTATTATTTGCAGATTTTTTGTTCTTTACAATGTTACCATGGCCTTATCTCAGGGCTTTTTAAATGGAGTTCCACTGCTTCTAGGAGGTAATAAAAGAAAGTACAAAGCGTGAAGACCAGTGTCATATCAATCAGTGCAATTAACATGCAAGAAAGAAAACATGAAACATCTCCTTTATTCTGCGTTTAAATGAGGCACACATCCCAAGGAGACAGAGACTGGCTTCTTCCAGCCACTAATAGCCACAGAAAATAGGATGTGGTGGAGGGAAATACGTGAATATTACCATTTGATCCTTGCTTTTTAGAACTTGGATAAAAAAGAAAGAACAAGTTCTCACCACCTATTTTGTCTGGCATTGTCCAACTTCTGGCTGCCTGCTTACTTTTGTAATCGAAATAAATTGCCAATATAACATTTTATGTCCATTTTCCTACGTAGAAAGAATGCTTAAATAGCATCTTTTTCGCATGCACCTCTTTAGGTTCCCTATGAATTCTCAGTTGGGTTTTGGACATCCAGCTGCCCAGCAGCATTGTCCTTGGAGGAAAGGGTGGCAGGAAAAGGATATTTTTCTCTATTGGGCTTCAGCAATATCTGGGTTTTAGGAAAATTCTGTGTATCTATCATTTCAGAGAAGAATCCAAAGGTATATTCAAGTTTAGAGAAAGACCTTTCTTAACCAGTTTTGGACATTTTCTATCCCTGTTTATTTTCTGATTTTGCTGCATTTTGTCCTTTTTTCTTTTTGATGGTGCCCTTTACATGATCCACCTCCTATGAGACCTTCTGTTCCCCAGACCTCTTTATCCAGGTCGGGGGTTTTTCCCTTTGCTTCCACATCTCTGGAATGGGAGCACAGAAGAATATCAGTGACACAAATTGCTCTGTTTGCCCCCAGATCACAGAACACCCAGGATATTTGGAGTGCTGGAGTTAGTTTGTCACTAACTTCTGTTGACCACAGATATCACTATTTTGATTTGAGTGCAGAATAGTAAAAAATTATTTTCGGTGACAAAAGTATAATTATAAATAGTAATCCAGAAGTAATTGTATTGCCAAATACTCCTCATTTTCAGGGATTTTTCATCTTTGCAGAGAAGTTATTGCTGTGTTTCAACAACCTAAAACCATCTTTTTGTTTCCTTGTGGCACTGTTGCTCCGTATTTGTTGGCACATTTCTAAAGACATGTGCACAGCACACAGAAAGACTTAAAAATAACCAAAGCAAATGAACCATTTCAGGACATTTTCTTGCTTTCTTGTTGCATATACACAAATATTCAGTCTTGGAGTTACCTACTACTTCAAAGCTTATCAAGAGAGTATGTGAAAGGAATGTATTATCTTATAGAAATAAGAGAGACACGGATCAGAGAGGGAGAGAAAGGTGAGTGGAACCAAACCTTATGTTCTTCCATTTTAGTTTCTTCGTTCCTGAATTCTGGTCCTGTTGCTGATGTCTTGCTGTCCTGATTGTTTTTGGTTCTCAGAGTAACTATCATTTTAGGCCATCCAGTCATATTAAATAAGTAAGGATGTCAAGTAAAGGAGAGTCAAAGAAACTAGGCAGGAGGGAGATTAAAAAAGGAAATGGTTCCTCTCAGTAAATCTGTTGTGTAAAACACTGATAATTAATTCCCACCAAGGTTGTGTTTGGCACCTGGATCTCTAAGATGCTTTTATTAGACTATAAATGAATATCTTCATGCATCCCGTTTAGCTCTGATTTTTCTTTTAAATGACATGTTTTAAAGGGAGCCAAAGCCAGGGATCTTTCCTATAGGTGCAAATTACAGCAAATTGCTTTATTCAGAGTCAAGTGATATCACTGGGGTGTAACAGTGCCAGAATTGTGGAAAACTGAGAGCAACTAAATAACTGAAACACCAAACGTATTCTCGTTCAGGCTTGTCTGAAGAGAGTTCACAATATCCAGAGATGTTAATAGCTATTCACAGCTTGGTTGTCACTATTATTTGTTTCTCTTTCACTTGTGAATGCATATGGTTTCAGAATGTCAAGCTTGCTTCTAAATGCCTCCCAGATACGATGGCATTTTAGGAAAAATGAAGCTTGTTGCACAGGAGGGGAAGATTTCCCTTAGATCTGGTACCAGTAAAGATGGCTAAGATTAGGGGGAAGAAACCAGGTCAATTACCTATTTATTCCCTCTTTTCCTGTTCAGATTTTGTTTGAATTTCTGTTCACTCAGTTTAAATATTCGGGATGGTTTTATGTGTAAGTCCCTGTTAGAAATGCTAATGTTCATAACAGCTTTGAACTTTGAACCTGAGGGTTTCTCGTCCTGACAAAGTGCATTTATTTTTAAATGGGTAATATTTTAGATAGAGATCTCTCTAGCTCTCTATTAGTTTGGAAATTAGGTTAGAGATGCCAAGTATTTCCCTCCTACTCATGTCTCACAGTACCATAAATTACATTTAAGGGCTCGTCTAGAAGCCAGTCCAATTCAACCCCCTGTTCAGAAAAGATCTAATTTAGATCAGGTTTCTCAGGGCCATGACTGGTCAAATCTGGAACACCTCTGAGGACAGAGGTCCCACAACTTCTCTGGGCCTCTCTTCCAGTATTTTACCATCATCATGAAAAAAAACAACAACAAAAAAAGAATGGTCTTATCACAGCAGACCTCCAAAAATACAGAGGTATAAAATCTGTGTATTCTCTGATCACAGAGGTCTGTTTCTGCCCTCTTTCCTAACACTTTGGGGACCTCTCTTGACTTTTATTGACCTGGCAAGCTACAAGGTCATCTGAGAAGGAAAAATTAAGATAAGTTGCATTATATTTGCTCCGTGTCCAGGAGCAAAATCTATTGCCACACAGCCACATAGTGTGTGTGGGTGGAGTAAAGCTTTCTACCTGCTGGGAAAATTTCCATTCAATCCTCCAAGCATATGAGAATTTGCTGCTTTATTGCCATAAACAAATAACATCTCCTGCACAGCAATACCGGTATCAGGACTTTGCATTTAAGTGCAAAGAGGTGAAGCAAAACTTTACTGCAGTTCAGCTTTGAGGCTGCTGGCAATCCATGCTTTCCAGCTTTCAAGGGAATTGTCTGACTCCCACTTCTCTCCTTTTTTTTTCTACTCAGCGAGAGGTGTAGGTGAGTGGTTCAGAGTTTTGCTGACACACCAACACCTATAAAATAATACGTTGTACTGATGCGTGAAAAGCACTCAGCATTAAGTTCTTGAAATAATCAATTATTTAGCAGCTCATCACATTTGCTGTCCACTGAAGGATCTTTAGAGCAATAATAAGGTCACTGCAATCAGATTCTCTGCTTTTGGCATTTCTACATCTACGAAGCCTGCACACATCCACCAAAAAAATCCCCAAAAAAACCCTTGGCTGCAGTTTGGAATCTGTTCTAGTCTCAGCAGGAGATGATTGCTTTTTAATTCTCCCTATCTGGATATCTGCTTGTGCAATAAAGGTCTCTGGCAGAGGGATCTCTGGTCATTAGAAGTGGCTGTGTTTTGGCTTCACTGGCCTTGAGCCAGGCCTGGGGAATGGTGTTGGAAAGCTCGTTGGGAAATTGCATTCAGGGAGGTTTGGGAAGCAACCTTTCAGGGTTAAAAAAAGAATACCCTTTAAGCATTTTATGGCATGTTTTTCCTAGAGGAAGAGATGCTACTGGAAGAACAACAGGCAGTAAATTAATCTGAAATATTGGCGTTTACAAATTGTTGGTATTTCCTCAATTTTTAAAAATTTTTTTCATCTTTTTAAAGCAAAAAGGAATAATCTTCAAGGATCTGTGATTCACAACTGTTGTTTATTTTGCTAGACTTCTCAAGCAGCCTACATCCAGCATTACTGACACTGTGTGGGATCGGAGAATTATCCTTAGTTAATTATAAATAAGAATTAAAATAAGAATTATTCCATATTGATCATTAGGTGAAGGGTATGAAAATCAGTGAAATTTGGGGAAGGGCTGTGAAATAACAAGGGCATTTGCTGTTGGCTGTGACTTTGTGCTGTTCTGTGAATATGCAGGTGCTGACAGTGCCCACAGCTGTGGGGGTGACTGTCCTTCCTCGTGGTCACAGCCAGCTTCTGCGGTCCTGCCTTCATTTGTTACTGGTCCAAAATCTCTAAAAACATCTTAAGGAGCTAAAAAAGTGGGCATTTTTGTCCTTTTTTTGCTCCTTCCCGTGTGTCCTCTGCGATGGATGAGGAGGGTTTGAAACTCGGTTTGCTCTAATCCAAGATATTTTCACAGCAGAAGTTGAAGTGTTTGATGGAGCTGGTTGATGGCAGCAGGAGAACTCACAACAGAATGAAGTGGGATAAGGAAATATGAAGCTGTTAAACTGAGAAGAAAGAAAAAAAAACAGGCATTATTGGAGTTACTGTTCATTTTTAATGTGCATGTATTAAATATCAATAGCTAATCGATTCTCTGGATGAAAATATGCGAAAATTTTCAGAAAAATCCACGGGATTCAAGCAGAATAAACAAAGCCCAAGTTGGACTCTTCTAAGGTTATAAATGCAAGGAGAAACAGATGTATTAACTTGTAGTCAGACAGGCTGCTGGCTTGACAAAAAGTGTGATGTATGGCTGTGGTGAGAATCCTGCACTGAATGTCACCAGAGAAATATTTACTGGCCCTCCATTGCATTTGTGGATAAAATACCACGGCCTAAATACAGTGTCATTTAAAAATACAGGGCTAGAAGTCATTAAATACAAGCAGGATGTTTGAAATACAATTTGCTCTCAGGGGTTTCTTGCTGTTTGTTAGTCCTTCATGTTCATATTGTATTAAAAACAGGAGGCTGGATTGAAGTTCCTCACCACAGAGCCCACAAAAACTGGTGAATTTACCATAAGTTTTTTTTGGCCCTGAATCATTCAAAAGCAATGAGGGGTGTGGCAAATGTCAGCTCGAGTTTACAGGCCACAATTCCAGAACCAAAGCAGAACATTTAGGCTGATCCGGGGAAAAAAGTGGCCTTCTTGAGAAATAAATCTGAGGTAGTATGGTTACTGCCAAGGCCTGAAATAATCTGAATATTCTGTAGATGTGATAAATGCAATTTCTTGTTGTACATAATGTGCTGAAATGGCCCAGGACCCTGCAAGGTCAGATCAGCAGTGACTTACAGATATGCCCCCTCCTTATCCTTTGTAGAAAGCAAAACCTCTTATCTGCAGTATTAGAGTGAAAAAAAAACCCTAAAGTGTGAGTTTGTGCAGGGTAAATGCAGGTACAATGCAATTTCTTTGTCCTTGATGTGTCTGATAGAAAATTTAGGCCTCATTCGCGTGTTAGGCTGTGGTTTCATACTTTGCACTGGGAATATAAAAGAAAATTATAGAACCCAGCAGGAATGCTCATTTATGGGGAAAAAAATAAAAGCAATAATTAGAACAGGAATGAAATTCTTGTTCTGCTGCAGACTGTGGCAGTTTTCCTGTTGATTCCAGTGTGACAAAATTTCCATCAGAACCACAAATGAGTCCATAAAAAGTTTTCACAGGGAAATAGCCTTTCCTCATCTTTCTTTCAATATTTTCTGACTCTCGGGCTGATATGCAGTTGTGAAATCTTCTATCCCATTAAGCAAATCAGGTAAACATGGCTCTGCCTAAATGCACGTATGAAAAAAATGATTTTTCCATGGTTTTAAGCTAAGATGTTTCCTCAGTTATCTACATTAATCTTTAAGCTAAGGAGAGAGTAAATGGGAAGTGCTGGTGCATGTGGTTAAATATTTATTAAAGTAGATGTGGAACTAAATGAGGAAAGGTAAAGAAAATGTGAAGACCTAGAGGGGCAACGGTGTTTACATTTATCTAAATCTGAAGAACTTCAGCAAGAAGAAAAAGCCTCATTTTTTCTCCCTTGATTGGTCTGTAGCTGTTTAAGTGTAAGTGTTACAGTAAATTGGAAGATCTTGCCTCTCCCCTGAGGTTCGAGCAGGAGCTGAAATTACCACAATATAAAACCCAGTGTATTTAACTACCATAATAAAAAAATCCAGACCAACAACCCCCCAAAAATCCTACATGCTGTGCCACAAAGCGCTTATCAGTTTTTAAGTTCTTACACAAAGGACACAAACCCTACTGGCTTCTGGTAAGGCTCGTGCTTCTAATCTGTGCTGATGAAAATCCCAACCTGCTGTGGATTTGTCTCTCACCAACATCCCTCTTAGTGCAGAAATCACTTGTACTTAACCCGTGTGTTTTTAACTTCTTACTATGGTTTGTCTGTCTGCAAGGAGCGTGGTCCTGCTTTAGAGGCATCACAAGTTCTTGGCTTTTTGTCAAACTGAGGTAAATTCTGAGGTTTTCAGCTCCTTTGCTTTTGGCTGAAGCCTTTAAAGGAGCGCAGCAAATCAGCATGACTGACTGTATCAGCAATGCCACCCTTTTGTGAAATCCTCCCTCTGTGAAAACGTGATTTGCAGCATTTCAGTGACTTCATACTCGGACAGTTTGAGGAGTCCAAGGTTCAGGCACTGTCTCATGAAAGGACGATGATTACATGACTGGATGGAAACATCTCCTTGATTTTCTTTTAAAGATGGAGACAGGCTGGGGTGGGGAGGTCTCTCTGGCAACTGCATCATCTCAGGGCGCATAAATTTCACTGCTTGGGCTCTTGTTGTCATGCAGCAGGAGAGTCCTACCGTATGTTGTGCAGCATGTGCAAAAGCATAAATTCATTTATTGCATATTTTTAAGCCTTATCTGCATTTATTTTGTTCTTTTGTGCTACAGATTGTGTTAGTGAAAATGTTGGTGAAAGCAAACAGAACTGTCCCTGTTGCCTTTTGAAAGAGGCCCAGTTTTGGGAATTTTGATCAGTACGAAACATTCAATGGAAAAAATGTGGCAGTCAACAACAGGCGAGGATGAAAAGTGGATTTTTATTTTTCACTTACTTCCCGTTTTGGAAGAGAAACTCAAGTTGTTTGTCAATAAATGACCATTGCCTGAAACAGATGCAAACAGCTCTTGAGCTCCCTCCAACAGCTCTCCTTGTCTTTCATTCCGCTTTTGGAGATTGTTCTCAAACTGATTGCTGTGCTTGGGCAAACCCAAATATGCAAAGACAGAGAAAAATTTTTTTAAAAAATAAAGAAGTTATTCTATTTCCATGGCAACATCAATTCCCATCCTGCAGGTAAAGCAGCTGCCAGTTAGTCCACTCACTGAACGACAGCTCCTGAAGGCTCTTCGTACTGTAACATTTGGCCAAAAATAACTTGGCATGCCACAGTTTTCCCACAAACCCAGGGAGAGAGTGAGATTAAACTGACTGGCAAGCAGACTGTCAACTCGTTTAGTGCCTTCATGCCAGGAGGAAGAAAACAGTCTCTAAACATTTGAGAGGGAAAAGATGGGATGTTTATGGTTGGCACATTATTTTCATGGCCTAAAATGTAAAATATTTATGCTGTTGAAAGGAATATGAAATACCTTCTGTGTCGTTCACCCCAAGGGCACCAGGTAATTTGTTTTTCAGCAGAAAACCGTTATAATTACATACATTCCGATTTAGAATTAATTAGCATTTTTTTAAGTTATGCTGACAAAACTAGGCAGCTCCTTGAAATTAATTCTCATGGAAGTAAATCAGTTTCTCTTCGATTTTGTGGTGGTGTTTGCTGAGGAAGAACAAAATTATTACTTTCATAACCATTTTATGATGATGTTCTGTCAGTAATTAGATATTACCACCCGATACTAAAATTGGTATCACTGTTACCTGTCTTTAGGAGATCTTAATGTGGAGCAGGTGTTGCTTGAGCTCTTCACGGGAGTATTTGATAGGAGGCAGTGAGGAAAAAAAGTAAGGCTTTTTTTGGCAAGTGCAGAGGAAGTGTTTAGACCTGTAATTACAACTGATTAACTTAATTAAAAACTGAGACAGACAATCCTGAGCTGATTTTTTAGAAACCTGTGCAAATAAGCCATCAGGAAGGAGTTGGTGTGATGGTTTTTTTAATGGTTGTCTTGGGAAAGTGAAAATCAGCTCAAGCTGGAGGAAAAAAAATGTGCATTTTACTGCTTAAACCTGGGTAGAAATGAAAGGATTCCTGAAGGCCGTTGGTTACAGTCAGTATAATTTAAATTAAGAAAGGAAGTAATTTAAATCAACGATAGTAAATTTTTTTGAGAGAGATTCTGCCTTTGTTCATCATCAAACCTCTGCAGACCAGTGGTCCAGTTGACTTTACTGGTGGGTTCTTGTTTCATGAAGTAGCTGACCTGCCAGGTGAGTTAGGTCTGGGTATAAGTTAGATTTAGGCCCAAAAAACAAGCTAATTTAGGGTTATGTTGGAATTAGGGTTTTAAAACCTCTCTGCTGATTTTAACGGATTTATGCAGCGTTCTTCCCTGCCATTCTAAGCACCACGAGTATGCTCAGGTAGTTAAAAGGCCACATTCACTGACTGAAATGTTCCAAAGATTCAGAAGAAAAGATTGTTTACACAGAGGCATAAAAAAGTAGCCCCATCTTATTTTTCTTTTTTTATGGGTTCATCACCACTGTTGGATGATATTACAATACTGTGGAATGTATTTAAACCACTAGAAATGACTTTTCGTAATATGGTTTTCACCTTAGTTCTTTTGATTTCTCACTCGTTTTTCGATAATGTTTGATGTTTTTGATAAAGTAAGTTTTCATTTGTAATAATGATTAATGTAATGCCTTTCACCTTTGGCCAATTTGTGTTTATTTTAACTTTTACCTGCAACGCAGCAAATGGTAGGACGCCCACTTTGATGATTTGAAGATGCAAATATTGCCACCCAAACACCACCAGATTCCCCAGGGAATCCTCTGCACTGGCATTATCTTTCAGTGAATGTATTCCTTTGGGAATCCTGCCTTCAAAACTCTTCTCACACACACCTTGGGAATGCATCTGGGCGTGCTGGTGCGGTTTATTTTGTTTTTAGAGCTAATATATACAACGACTGTGTGTTTAAAAATGATTATGATGTGTTTTACTTGTGGCCTGTGTTCCAGGGAGTGTGTTATGGATCTTTTATCACGAGGGGACTCAAATGTGAGTCCTGCCTTCAGCACAGCCCTTCCAGCAGGGAATCCACACGGCTAGCCCTGGAATGCTCTTCCCATTAGGCGAGGGCAATTGGCTTTTATCAAACCCACAAACACAGCATGTGAGAATGATATGCAGACAAGGCATAAACATTTCCAGGGAATCCTGACTGCTGGCAGTCCTCCTTTCCATGACCTGTAACTCACCACTCTCTTCTGTCATTTAAAGGAACACCAGGCAGTTCCCATCTTGTTTCACACCGTTAGGTGCTGCCATCAGCCATTAGGACACACATCAGTGCAACCTGGATGGTTTTAATGGGATCTGTAAATACAGGAGCAATTCAGAGAAGGCAGCTCACATTTTGGTAATGTGCCATTAAAAGGCAGAAAGAAGAATAATAGGGAAAACAGCAGGGCCATTCATTCACCTCATTTTCATTAGGAAACACAATGTGCTGCATCTCTCTGGTCATTCTGAGGAAAAACAACCTTGTCAAGGAAAGTGTTGGTGCCTCCCTCATCAAGCAGAAGCAAATTTAATTCTGCAGGGTGCTCAGAAAGTTGCAGCCTCTCTTTCTGGTTTCTGCAAACCCAAAATCTGTTTATTGTTCTGACCCGTTTCTTTCCTGTTTTCTGTAGAAACTTTTTGGTAGGAATTTGTATATCCTACCAGTACTATTTGAGGGACCTTACTATATTTTGTGTATTAGGCACCTGATTTATCCTCCCAGTGTTCTGAGAACTAGAGGTGAGCCATGAACTCTGCTGGAAATTAGTAGTTTTCTTCATAAAGGTTCAAGCAATTCAAAATGGTAGTGAGATATTAAAATGCATTTAAAAACAAATAAAAGAAAGGAAAAGAGCTCTCTGTTACCAGTTACCAGTAACAGGAATTAAATGAAGGGAAAGCCTGTAGGAAGGAGTTCACATCTGGAACACTTGGAAGTGGGGCACCTTGTGGAGATTTAGCCCCTCTAATACATTCTCCCCTTGGCTGGTGCTGTGCTGGGGTCGAGTGAGGATCTTCTCCTGCCTCCCTCTCACACAAAGGCCAAATATAGATTGCCACTACTGCTGAGCAGTTTGCAATCTTCAGTGAGTGACTGACCCAGATTTTCTTGTGGATCTTCCTGCATGGCGTGGCTTAAAGGCTGTAACCTCATCCTCCCTCCCCAGGCCACAGATCCCATCCTCTCTGAGGCAGAATGTCAGTCTGAATTCCTCTAATCTCCAACCCACAACTTTGCAAAGCCTTTTTTTATCTCCTTGTTTCTCTGCTGCTGTGTGGTTCTGTCTCCTCCAAATACAGGCAAGAAAATCAACATCCCAGGTCAATGTACTTTAAAACTTGTAAATTGTTTGCGTGGAATTAATGGATTAGAGATGAGGCTTAATGGATGGGTAAAGGGGTAAAATTTAGCAATACATAAAAATAAAATTTTATGCCAGGTAATAAGATGTTAGACATAAGATAGAATGGACGTATATAGAGATAGGAACTTGTTCCATAAAGAAATGCCCCAGCAAATGAGCCGTTTGCTTAAGAAACAAACCCAAGCAGCAAATTTAAATATGTTGCCTTAAACCTTAACAGCAATTTTAAGTGCTTAACCCTTAGGAACCCCAAATACTTAGTGTTTTATAGTCTATTCTCTACCAAGCCTCTCATTTCCCCTCAGAAAACATTTAATTTTGACTGGTATTTAAAGTTGATTTTTTTTTTTTTCAGAGATAGCCTAATTGTTGCCAAACTAAGACGTCACATCATTCCCATGGGATATAATAAAATGATCATAGCAAAATCATGATAATGATCCACATTCTGCAAAACAAGAGCACAGTTTAATTTAAACATCGGAAGAGAGATCATAGGAAAGATGAAGTAAAATATATTGAACTACAGCATTCACTATTAAGAGAAAGCAGATATTTTTCTTAAATTCTACTGAAAAAATAATTGCAGTAATATATTGGATTTATAGGAAAAACACTGACTGTGTAACTGACTTAATGCTTTGTTTCTATTTAATACACTTTCCAATATAGCCATCCTTTTTCTTAACAGAATGAAATATGTTTTTCTTTGGAATCTGCTTTCCCTTCCCTTTTTGACTGCAGAAAAATTGAAAAGGTCACTTTCTTTTATAAAATAAATATCCTGGTAATTTGTAACTTACTAAAACCATGTTTCTTGGACCCAATTCCACCCATCTCACCCAAGTGCTCACCTGATTGGGACGCACATCCCAAATTAAAATTTGTGTTGGTAGAGGTCAGTCTATGAGAGTTTGATAACTTTTCCTCACTGTGAAGCAAAGGCTGGACTTGTAGACTGTGAATGTATTCCCTGAAGGTTTCACTTCCCTGCATTCCCAGCAGAGAGAGCCTGGGGATGGATCTAAGGGAGCTTCCTTCCTGTGAGGTTGAACTGATGCCTTAGGTTTTAACTTTTATATTTTTTCAAGTTGTGCATTCCCAGTGTGTGACTCTGCAGTGTCCTGCAGCCTGGGAGCTGCTGCTCTCTCATGCTGAGACAGACAGAACAAAGCCTCTCCAGGCTGCTCTCCAAGGACACCCAGCCCGGCCTAGGCCCAAAATGTGTAACCCAGCATCTTGAGAAGGGGGGCAAGCTGAGGGGAAATTACATCATTAGCTAAAGTTTAATTGGTGAAATTGGGTTGAGATGCAAATGGCCCAAAGCTATAAAAGTGTGAAGAACTCGTGACTCGGGGTCCATCTTGGGTGCAGCCTTTGGCCTGCCCAGGGTGTGCCTCTGAAGGCCTTTCAAATAAATATCCACCTTTATTCCCTTATTCCTGTCCAGTCTCTGTTTCTAGGTTGGCCTCTTTAGGCATCAGAACAGAGCCCATTTTGGTGTTGGCCCAGGTCATCCTGGCCTTGGACACATCCCTGGTGGAGACTGAAACAGAGAAGTGCAGGTTTGTGACAGGACAATCACCAGAATTCAACTGCAGTCTGCAAGACTTTCCTTTTTTCCCTATTTTGCCGAAGCATCATTTTAGGAGCACATTAATCTGATCTGACAAGGAGTCGAACTGAAAATAAAAAAAGCCCAAGCATATGAACATGGCCATTAAACCAAGTTCTCTGCAGAGCAGTGCACTCAGAAGTTAATTACAGCTGAATGTTCCTTGACCTTTGAACTTTTTATCTCTTGGCATTTTTGTACATTTGTTTCTGGCTGAAAGCAAGAAGCCAAAGAAACTGGTTAAAACCCCACAATCACACAGTATCATTGCTTTTCCTCCAGGTTAAGAATGTGCAGGTTAGAACTGGTGTTTGGCACTTGCAGCGTCTCATTAGTGAAACCTGCGGGACCAGCTCCTGGAATATAAGATCAACTGTCTAAATTGAGTATTCTTAATTACTTGGAATATTCGTTGTCCCCTTACTCGAGAGCGAGTGGAGTGTTGCTGTTATTGTCTCAGTGCACGAGTGTTGGTGGTAGAGATAAGTCTGTAACAAAGCCCTGACAGGAGTAATTCGTCTTCAAGATTAAGGGAGCAATTCTGCACGTTGGTTATGTATTAATGAAACACGAGTGTGCTACATGGTAATGAATGTTCCTCCAGCAGCTCGAAAAGATGTTTTGCTGCAGCACAAGTCCTCTGAGTGTGGTTGTTTCCATTCACCCTAAGAGCCTGTCACCAGTCCTCCTAATTTACATCATCGTGTGCTACCATGCACTTCAGTGAAATTAAGGCCAAATGTTTATTATTGCCTATTCCCATTAATTGCAAATATATGTTTATCTCTTCATAATCAGCAAAGTGTGGTGTTAAAATATTTTTCTCATTGGTCCCTGAGAAACTGCAAATGGCACTGAGAGGGTTTTGGGTTTCTGTGATTAGAAGCCCCGTTTGTCACTGTCACTGGGCAGGCCCCAGGTGACCTTGTTCGGTGGGTGGAAGTCCCAGGGGAAGAGTTTAATTGGAGTCCTGGAAACTGAAAGTTCCTCTCTGCCCACCATCTGTGCGTTGGGCTGGTTGATCACCAGCACAGGCCACTGTGAGTGCTGCAAGGTTTGAAATGAGGGAAACTCCACCAGGACAACACCATCAGAGTCAGATTTTAGTGCTGTGAATTAGAGCGCCAGTAAAAAAGAAAAAAAAAAGCAGATGTTGCAGTTGGGAAGACTGCCATCTTTTGAAAATGATGGAAAAGCAATTTAGGTTAAGTCCCATGTTTCTAAAGATTACAAAGTATTTAGTGTGAAATTCATTAACAGCTTGGGGAAACAGCTACCACTTCTTTTGGCCCAAAGGATTTCTGAGAAGTATCGTAGCAGTAAGCAACTTTTAAAAATTAAAGAGGTGAAATCTCCACAACTTTAATTGAAGTTCAATATTTTCCATGGTTTCTAAGGGATTTGACTTGCTGATTCTATCCAAACTCTCTACCTAGTTTTAAAGATAAAAAAAATATGTAATGCCAGGGCAGCAGGATTTTTTTGTTGCTCAAAGATGTGATTTTTCTTCTTTTGAAAAGATAATTTCAGAAAGAATGCCGATTCAATTACTGGTGTTATATACTCAAACCTGCACTTATCACCAATGAATATCACTCTAAAAGAGTATTTCCAAAATAAAAAGAACAGGAAAACTCTGGTCTCTTTCCTAGAATTGACAGATAATATAAAAATATGCAGCCAGGTTTATCACCAAATCAGCTCTGTCACTACTGACAGTATTTGGGAAACCCCTGTGCATACCGACATAAATTGTTGCCATCATGTTTGTCATGGGCAGGACAGAGAAGAAGTTCTGTAATATGAAAATACTTTTAGTTTGTAGCTGGATGAGTGAGGCACCTTTTGGAAATTAGGGATGAGGAGATTAGAAAATGACAGTGAAAAACAAACAGGCCCTCTCCATGTCATGAAAAAATGAGCACCTGCCTTCCTTTCCCTTCACTGATTTACATATTCACCCAAAGTGAGACAAAGTCATTGAATTAGGCTGAAGAAAAGCTCATTGTTTTAAAGGGGCATCCTTGACATTACATAAGTAAATGTAGTCAAAACCAGGGGCACTTCCCTGTGTCTGGGTAAAAGTCACTGGGGAAGTCCTGCTGCTGACATTGTTTTTATCTGAATTGTGATGTCTCAAGCCTTGCAACGTCTCAAGCTTTGATTAGCTGTCAGTTTTGGAGCTGTAATTAAAGGACAAGTGGTTCAACCAAAACAAGTTCTTCTACAGTTTTCTCCCATTAGGTGTCTGTAACCTCCAAAATGCCATTTCTGCAAGTGTAGAACATCGCAGGGTTTTAAACTGAATTGGAACTTTCTTTGGAAAAGTTTTCCACTTTAAATTTCATGGTTTTTGTAGGTGTGTGACATGCTAAGTATCAAAGCTCTGCTGGGTAAGACTAAAGATGTGTCAGCTCAAT
Organism: Pachycephala philippinensis; assembly: GCA_013397055.1. Lineage (NCBI taxonomy): Eukaryota > Metazoa > Chordata > Aves > Passeriformes > Pachycephala > Pachycephala philippinensis. The sequence goes on along the minus strand of VWZT01006076.1, from coordinate 65,721 downwards.
GAGAAAATGAGCACTTGCTTGCTTGCTTATTCTAATTATTGCATGACAGTGATAAGAGGCAGCACTTTCATGTCAGAAATTTGTTAATAGTTTTCCTTTGGTAATTCAGAATGGTTGATGACTAAAGTAACTGGAATTTGCCTGTCAAAGTTGTAGTCCCAGCCAAGGCTGCTGTGTCTGCAGTAACACAGAGGTAGATCAAGTCAAAATAATTCATATAGCAAGTTATTGATGTTCTGATGTAAGCCTTCAGGGCCAAAAAAGACAGAGAAAGGAAAAAAAAAAAAGAATGAGGAAAAGCAATTAGATATTATGATATGTGAGAGGACTATGTGCTTGCAGAAATAGTAAAGGTGGAAGGAATAAATTATTACCCAATTTGCCCTTCTGGATAGCATAAACCATATAATTTAATGCAGATCTTCATAACTGCAGTTTAACTCAAGTATTGAAATATGTTTGTTTCCTTGACACCATAAAAGTTGAGATAATAATTGTATTTCACCTCATATTTCAGTGTAATTAAGTTTGAATTTACATTTTCTGTTCAATGTATATATATGCAAATATACCCAAATCTAATTTACAGTGATAAATAATGGTCAAGTGGAAAAACACTGAAAAAAAGAAAAATTTTAGTTGCTTCCATGAGAACTGCTGAAATTTGGGCTGGGGAATAGCTGTCTCTTGGCTTGGCTCCAAACTTAAAAATGGAAGAGGAAAAAAATCCCCAATTGAAATGAAACTCAGAAAATGATCTGCTGGACTTGTACTGGAGTAGCAGAGTGAGGAAAATGAGACACTGCCTTTCCCAAACCCTTCGAAATGTGATGTTTTAAAAAAGGTCACGTTGCTATGAGTGTTGGAGAAACTTAGTGCTAATTCACATTCCTAAAATAAGTGAAACAATAGGTAGATTGGGATCTCAGACCTGGATGGGGATGGTGAGGCTTCCCTGCTGAAGATGATGCCTTAGGTTTTAGCTTTTATATGTTTCAAGTTCTGTATTCCCAGTGTGTAACTCTGCAGTGTCCTGCAGCCTGGGAGCTGCTGCTCTCTCATGCTGAGACAGACAGAACAAAGCCTCTCCAGGCTGCTCTCCAAGGACACCCAGCCCGGCCTAGGCCCAAAATGTGTAACCCAGCATCTTGAGAAGGGGGGCAAGCTGAGGGGAAATTCCATCATTAGCTAAAGTTTAATTGGTGACATTGGGTTGAGATGCAAATGGCCCAAAGCTATAAAAGTGTGAAGAACTCGTGACTCGGGGTCCATCTTGGGTGCAGCCTTTGGCCTGCCCAGGGTGTGCCTCTGAAGGCCTTTCAAATAAATATCTACCTTTATTCCCTTCCTCCTGTCTGGTCTCTGTTTCTAGGTTGGCCTCTTTAGGCACCACAGAGAGACAGCAAATTCTTGGAGGAAAACCAGGGAGGGGAAGTGTCAGCCTTGCCTTGGTCCTGAGGGGTGCACAGGCCCTCCCCAAAGTGCTGTGGGCATTGAGGGACTCCCTTGGAGTGACCAGGTGGCCCTTCCACGTGTTACAGAGTCCCAAAATCATCAAGGTTGGAAGATACCTTCAGCATCATCCAGTCTCATCATCGCCCCAAACCCTGTCCCCAGGGGCCACATCCAGACTGCTCCTGAACACTCCCAGAGACAGTGACTCCACCACTCCCTGGGCAGCTCATTCCAAGGCCTCACCACTCTGGGAGGGAAAAATTGTTCCCAATCTCCAACCTGAGCCTCCCCTGGTGCAATTTGAGGCCATTTCCTCTCCTCCTTTCCCTTGGGACAAGGCAGCAGAGCCTGACCCCCCCTCACTGCCCCTCCTGTCAGGGAGTTGTGCAGAGCCACAAGGTTCCCCCCGAGCCTCCTTTTCTCCAGGCTGAGCCCCTTTCCCAACTCCCTCAGCTGCTCCTCACAGGATGTGTTTTCCAACTCTTCCCCAGCTCTATTCCCTTCTCTGGACACACTTGAAGACCTCAATGTCCTTTTAGAAATGAGGGGCCCAAAACTGGACACAGGACTTGAGGTGTGGCCTCACCGGTGCTGAGAAGAGCAGGACAGGAGTGACAGAGGCCAGTGATCATGTATGACTTCACACACCCTCGATGGCAAAAAGGGAACTCCCAAGAAAAATGAAGAAGCATTTTTAAAAAGGAAACCAAAAGGGTCATCTGAGAGCACAAAATCTTTGCAGGCGTCATGGCTACAGCTGAAAGATCTTATATTGGAGACAATGCCATCTGTTAAAAAGCTGTCATCTATCAAATGCTGCTATGGTCAGACAAGAGGCTAAAGAAGGATAACAAAAAAAAAAAGAAATCGTCCTTCAGAAACCTTATGTTATCTCCAAAACCAGAAAACAAGGAATAACTCAACCTCTGGTAGTTTTTATTGTGTGGAAACATAACATGTCAGGGCACAAAGATTTTTAGAAACAACTTGAAAAAGTATCGAGGAAAGAACGCATTTATGTATGGACACAACAGAAATAAAACTTCTGCCAGAGTGTACAGAGGGCCGGTAGATTAGGAATGTGTGCAAGGGCTGCTAGGAGAAGATAAGGCTGTACCAAAAAACCCAAAAAGGATCAGCTGCAAAAAAAGAGGTCTATGGAACAAATAGGCAAAATGAATGTTAGCAAATTGCTAGCACCGGGAGCTCAAGAGCACCCAAATATCAGAAAAAAACCCAACCAAGATGACATAAGAAGTGCCAAAAAGCATCAAGAGAAACCCAAAACTGTTGAGGAAGAAGAATTCTGCACCTGTATAAAAACCTGTCTAAGAAGCAGATCACAGTTTTAAGAGAGTTCTTTGGGAAGTCACCAGAATGAGTGTGAAAGGTGTGAAGGGCGAGGTGACAGAGGCTCAGGATAGATTCAGAGAAAGGTGACACAGTTGGTTCTTATGGATCTGCTTGTGCAGAATTATCCTATAGTGTAAAACTTAATTATTATGTAGTGTAGACAGGAGACGACAAAATCCCAGGTGCCACGGAAGATGTGGTAACAAATTAATATTCTCCTTCTCTCTCCTCCCTCCTTTTCCCCCCCAAAAGAAGGAGCTATCAGATTGCATTATCTGGTGGAAGATTGCAATGAGCAATGGGATGCACATCCTCACACCTCGCATAATTAAGCTGAGAACCTTATTGCACAGAATGTCACAGACACTACAAATTTACATGGATTTAGAAAGTGCTTAGACATATTCATGGCAGGAGGCATTCCACTGGGGACTGTTGAATGCAGAGATGCCACCAGCGGAGGGCTCTAAGCTACAGACTGCTAGAAAATGGGAAAGTATTCTGAAATATCAGTATGTGCTTACCCTGTTCCTACAGCCTTTATTAGACCATCCACCATCATTCACCATCAGAGGCTGGATGATCTGATGCAGTCTGGCTGCCTCTTTTTAATATATATATAAATATATTTTAATGAAAAGTCATTTATTCTGATTTTTAATTTTTTTTTTCAAAATTGCTGAGAAAAAGAGCCCCTTTATGCAGTAGATCAAATATAAAATAGGAGACAGAGGTCCAGGTCATTCCCTGTCAGAAGAGAATCAATCCCATATTGTTTAGCTGTTCAGGAGGAAACCCACAGTCACGGGTATAGGTTATTAACTTTAATATAGGTTATTAAGTTCACAGGAATGTAAAGTGCATTTTTTATCCCTCCTGCTGACACTTTCATGTTATGTAAATAAGGAAATGTTCAGTAATGCACATTCTGGAACCATGGAATCCTCTTAAATGATTTTTGAAAGCACTGTAACATCTTCCCTCTCCCCCTCTCTGCTTCAGTTGCTGCTTTAATATTTTAAGACGAGTGTGAAGTCCAAGCCACCTTAAAAAACAATACCACCACAAAAAAAAAAAACCCAACAGCAATGGACAGGATGCTTATTGCAGATGTGAAAGAATTATCAACTTCATTCAGTCAGTTATGCAAAGCAGAGAAAAAAACCCAAATATGCTTACAGGCTGCTAGTCAGGGTGGTCTCCAAGGAGGGGAAAATTTGTGTTTTGAGCTTATTTAGGCAGAAAAGAAATTGGTCATCTGGGTATTGAGGTGCTCAAACCGCTAAAACACAGTTTTGTGAAAATCAGCTTTTAACACTTTTTCATTTCTGTGAAAATCTTTGGTGAATATCAACCAAATTTGCAACTAGGTTGAGTCTGACCAGATTGTCTTGTCTTTGGCAAACACAGCATTTTCAGAAAATCCTCTTTAGATTTGTTCAGAATTTTCTTATTCAATAGTTCCAAGAAGAAAGAAATCTTGCTTTTTTAATTAGGATTAGAGTGCAAATCTAAGTTTTCCCATTTCTGTCAGGAATTCCAAAACAAAGTTGTGTCAACCTCTGGTAGAGTTGTAATAACGACACAGAAAATTTGCATCTAAAATTTTCAAAGATATAAACGGGGGAGTGAGCAATCCTCAGAATTGTAAATTACCACTTTAATACTGATTTCACAGTTTGAAATTTGCCATCAGGTTGTTAAGGGTTGTTTGTTTGTTTATATATGATCAATGCAAGGTTTTGCTCCTTCGTTTTCTTCAGATTTTGTCTTAGGTTATTGAAATTTAAATGAAAGCAGAATTTGGCTTCAGGCAGGAGATAAGTTACATGTACTTTTCAATGAAGAAACTCAGTATAATCCAGGATATTGAACATTGGCAATCCAGAGCTGCTTTGCCTCTCCATGATTAACAGAACAAAATCCAGGACAATCCATGCCAAGCTGGGTATGGAATCATACACAAGGATCTGAGAAAGGATATTCCATTCCTCTGTAGTTTTTTTTGTAGCAATGGTTAATATTTGAATTTGAAATATGTTATGTGCTCGCTAGAAACTGCTTAAATGAAAACTCATTTACAGAGCTGGATATTGAAGTGCCAATATCGTGTCATGGCAATTCCAGAGGGAGCTTTCAGCCTTAGAAGGAGCTTGCTGGTGACAAAATTCCTGTACTGTTTGAAGGACTTCTGCATCCAAAGCAGAGTGGGAAGCAGGTCAGGAGGGAATTCTGTCACTCTGCCCTGCTCAGGTGAGAGCCCACCTGCAGAGCTGCTCCAGCCCTGGGCTCCCAGCACAGGGAGGACGTGCAGCTGCTGGAGCAAGTCCAGAGGAAGCCATGAAGTTGGTAAGGGGTCTGGAGAGAGGGTGAGAAAGTTGTGATTGTTCAGCCTGGAGAAGAGAAGGTTGTGTGGAGACCTCACAGCACATTCCAGTGTCTGAAGGGGGTGCAGGGAAGCTGGAGAGGGACAATTCATCAGGAACTGGAGTGACAGGACAAGGAGTAATGGATTCAAAGTGAAAGAGAGTTTAGATTGGATATTAGGAAGAAATCCTTCCCTGGGAGGGTGGGGAGGCCCTGGCACAGGGTGCCCAGAGCAGCTGTGGCTGCCCCTGGATCCCTGGCAGTGCCCAAGGCCAGGCTGGACACTGGGGCTTGGAACAGCCTGGGACAGTGGAAGGTGTCCTGCCCATAGCAAGGAGTTGGAACTAGCTGATTTTCAGATCCCTTCCAACCCAAACCATTCCATGACTCTCTGACTTTCTCTTTCACGCCCACCACAGCACTCAGACCTCGATGAGAACATTACCAAAACTCTGCAGTAGCCAAGCACTCTTCTCAGTTTTTTTATAGTTGTGTTTGTCCCGACCCAGTAGAAGAAAGTATTTTGTGCCTCTTTGTTTTGAAGATTCGGAGAAAGGATGCTTGATCCCTGCACATGTAAATGCTCCCTGTTATGGCAGGGTCCTGGTACTGATGGAGCCCTTCCAGTAATGCAGTATTTCTATTTCCACAGCAGAACTCTTGTTCTTCAAGGGGCTTGAAACTACTGTATAACTTAATGATTGTGTTTTTATAGTGGTTCACCTTGACAAGGAAGCAAGAGAAATGATTTTTCATGCTATGAGGTCTGTAGGTGAGGAAGATGAAGGTAGGAGAGAGTAAAAGCATGGTGGGAGTGGAGGGAGTATGGACATATGAAATTTCTACTCAGGGGAAGGAACATTTTTACTCTTTTCTACCAAAAAGCCAACACACTGTTCTTGCTAATAGGAGGAAAGTTCCATGAAAGATGCACAAGCACTAATTTCCTAAATAATCTCACATTACCACAATGCTTGGAGTCTTTTTAGTAAAGGGAGTCAATAAAACAGGAAAAGCAGAGCTTTATTTGCACACATGGGCAGGCACAAAGCAGGATTTTTAACTGGCACTGGAGTGGTGAGAGCAATCCCTGAAGAATGCTTCCTCCAGACCAGACCTTGAATATTTAATAATGGTGAATTACCAGAACCCTTCAACCATAATGAAGGAATAAGCAGGCAATTAGAGCAAACTGCAAATCCCTTGCCCTAAAAACCCTCCAGCATTTTAACTCTCTCTGTGCATCTGCCATTCCCTTCTGATTTCTCCCACTTATTTAAAAATCACAGTGAGAAAAGGCTCTTTGCCATCTCTTAGAAACCCTCCTCCATCCTTCTCCTTCTCAGAAACAAACAGTGTTGGTATCTTCTCTTGCAAAATTCAAAGCCACTGCTGCTTACTGAAGCTTCCTGTAGCATCTTGAGTTGGTATCACAGCCATTCTCTATGAAATGTGAGATATAATTCAGAAACCCACTTCCATGCGTAGAAAGTGCAATGTTTAATCCTCGCAGAATATCAGAAAAACAACTCAAGTTGTCAGGAGCATCTGAGGACATGAGCAGCCAGTGGTGTGTTGGCCTCCTTTCTGTTGGTTTGTGGTTAGTTGGTGTTAGACAAACCCAGCAAAGCTGAGAAGCAAATGATTTCTGTGTGCAGCGATAGCTCCATGCTTCTGAAATATCTCTGAAATCCTCAGAAATTCGGAATAGGCTGAGCAGATGAATGAACATTTGGACCTAAACGTGAAAGTAAGCCAGGAGTTTCATATACAGAATCACGGAATGGTTTGGAAGGGACCTTAGAGATCATCTCATTCCACCCCAAGCCATGGGCAGGGACATCTTCCACTGTCCCAGGTTGCTCCAAAACCCATCCAGTCTAGCCTTGAACACTTCCAGGGATGAGACATCCACAACTTCTCTGGGAAATCTGTGCCAGGGCCTCCCCACCCTCACAGGGAAGAATTTTTTCTAATATTTAATCTAACCCTACCCTCTATCAGTTTGAAGCCATTCCCCTTTGTCCTGTCACTACATCCTCTTATAATTTAGTCCCTCTCCATCTTGGTTAATATCATCTTTTATGCCATTTGAAGAAATAAGTGTCCTGTGCATCAGATTTGGAATATTCTCCAGTGGGATCTGACCCCCTAGATTGCAATCTTAAGATCTACTGACACAGAGAAAGAATGGGAAAAAAGCCCTCATGGCTTATGGATGTTACTGATAATGGAATTTAAAAGGAATAATGAGAAACTGCAACCAGACTGAGGAGGATTTGGATCATTTAGGTAATTGGGTCAACAGATGGTAAAGAGTGTGGTATAGAAATATGTAAAATAATTAGTCTGGGAAAAGGAAACTAATCATCCAGCACGCTGATGAGGAAACAAGTGTTGATTATTGTGGAGAAATCATTGAAATAATCAAGATGGTGCCCAGCAGTAGGGAACAATGCAAACAAGTCATTAGGCTGTGGTGGAAAAAGGATAAAGAGATAACAGGTGATCTAATTTCTGTTTGCAGGATCTGACTTTTACATCTGGTCATAGGATTAAGAAGCAAAATCAGTGTTTCTTTAGAAGTGATGCTTAAGGCCTTGCCTTAATAGAGATGTACTGCACTAAGTATTCACTGCTGAGAAGATGATATAGAAATACCATCATAGAAATCTTCTGGACAGCATCTAATATTTTTATGTGGCATTGCTCTGTGGATGTTAGGAACAAAATCATAGTCTTGGAGTGAACTTTTAATGCAGCACAAATAGCAGAGGGTATTATGCCATGTGCAAAAGTTAATTTTTTTCAGTGTGGCTCTAATTAAAGATTTTGAGATATTCAGAATCATGTTTGTGGATGGAAGTACCTTGGTTTTGACATTGACAGGTGACAAACCTCCCCATTTAAAGAAATACCAACTAGGAACAATAGTCTGGCAATTTCTAGTGTTTATGTACCTCCAGATGGACTAAATTATCTGATATTGTAAGTTCTTAAGCTGTTGAGAAGCTCTGTACTTTGCTTTAGCCCAGGCTTGGGCACTGTGCCTTTTAACAGATGCAGAGAGAGGTTTTTATTCCAAACATTCCTTTTAAGCTTCATCTTTAAAGTCTGCTTCCCTGGATAACACACTAAACAGATCTGCATCCAAAGTCCCTGTCAAAACCTCTTGTTTCTAGGATTTTACACTTAACATGGGTGGACATCCCCCAAACTGTACCCAGCTCACCTCCAGCTGGGTGAAAACATGGACATGCAAGCTTAGATTGCCCACACCAATCTGAAAAGTCATTTTTCCTGAGAAAGAGGGAGGTGGGGAAGGCTGGAGTGGACTAGAAAATTAATTCCTTTTTATTGGAAAGGACATGTTTGAATTCTAATTCGTTCTGTACAGGAGCTGGCTTAAACTGCAGTTTCTGTAACCTGGGGAAATAATAGTGACTATAAATTCCCTATATATATATATATATAAAACTTTCTGTTCTCATGTTAAGTTGCATTTCCCATTGTAGTATTCAGAGGAGAAATCTGATCTATTTGAAGTCAGAGAGAATGATGGGATCTCTGAAGCTTTTTCAGAAACTGAAGTGATAATATTTACGGTCTGGGCATTCCAAAGCCCATTCATTTATTAGAAATTAATTGTATCAGGCAGCACATTCCTCTAATTAAGAGGTTGGATTTTTCATCTTGAACCAGCACAGATACATGAACCTTAACTACAACCTCCCATAAAACAAGGGCTTTCCTTCTCTGCACATCCTGTTGATCTGTAACAGAAAAACCTGTTCTAAATGCTGTTGTTGCTGTTTTATATGTGAATCTTTACGTTTGCAGTAACTTTTCTAGACAGCAGACACAATTCTGTTCCCTTTCTCAATCTATTAATGCTTCCCATGGGTTTATTGTGTGGTGTTATCTAAAATCACATGGCTGACAATGTTGTTTCCTCTTGCTTTTATAGACTTGATGGAACAAATTGTGCTTCATAATCACGCTTCCACTTCCTCTTCAGATAACTAGCAGAATATGTTGGAAGCAATTATTCTGAAGTAACTTTTTTAATGTCGTAGTAAAGAATTTCTAGTTCTTCTGTTTAATTGACCTCAATTTGATATCATATTATTGTGGTTATTTCAACACATTCTTGTAACAGTATTTTGCCAGAAATCATATTCCATCTAAAAGGTGTTAGTTCAGGGCTCTGAATGTCTCATGTGATGATTATGATAATATAAAAATGATCACTTTTACACACCCCTGCAGCTTGCTCTCATGTCACAGTTGCCGTCAGCTTTCTTGCAGCATATTTAAATGTTTTGCCCATTCCACTCTTTTGACCATTAAGTATTGGAGACAGAAAGACTTCTACTGCTTTTCCTTTATTCCTACTCTTTCCAATCTTTTGAGCCTTTGCTCAGAGGAGTTGTGGTTGAAGGTGTAATAAGGAATAAAAGAAGGCCGTTCATGAGACTGCTTTAAAGTTGGCCACAACTCTAGGAGTCCCTTATTGCTTGAAATAAATCAATTTTTGAATCTGAGTTCTGAGAAGGTTACTACTGTTCTGTAGCATTTTAACACCTCCTGTTTTTTCAGTAACTTGCCAGACTGCAATAATAATATTTAAATTGCAAGAATCCTCCTGTCTTCTTTTCCAATGAATAAACATATTCCATTTATTGCTACTTTCAGTGAATTTAAAAGTTGATGAGCAGTGTGGTCCCATGGATAGAGTTGTAGTTCAAGGTTAAAAAATACGAGAACTTTGAGCAGTGCTGCCACTGTGGCTCTGTTGTGTCAACACGGTGACTTCAGGCAGCTGCGGTGTGACCTTGGACAGGTCTTCTCCTGGGTAATTCAATTTTCTCTCTATTTCCCTCTGTCTTGTCCATTTATATTGTCCATTTAGAGGCTCTGGATAAGGTTCTGTGACAGGCTGAGTGTATATTTATACAATGTGGATGGTGACAGGGCCCTGCACAGCTCCTGCAATGCCTGGGAGCTCTCCTGTTATAAATACCAATAGTTTGCTTTCTTACGTTTTTAGAATTTACAAAAATAAGTGTGAGCTGAGCTTTTTCTCCCCCTCAGAAATCTGCTACAATGCAACTGTTCTGGATGTAGTAAAAACTAAGGAGAAAATAAATAGGTTTTTTGAGGCCCAAAATAATAATGTCTAAGGCAGGGGAAGAGAAGAAAAGGCACGTGGCAAACTTAATAGTCATGGCACACTCTCCTGTGCCACTTGATAAATCTACAGGTATATGTGGATCCTAAAACCTCCTAGCACCCTATGTAGCATAAGTTTCTGCAGCCTTTTGGATTATTTTAATTCTTTTTAATTTCATAAATTTGTTCTTAATGATGAAAACCCAGCTACCTCGATGCAGAGAGCAAATTTCTCGTGCATAAGTTTCAGTCAAACTGGAATTGTACTGGTGCAACAGCTCTGTCTTCAGGTGGGATATTGGGAAGAGACTGGAAAGTCAAATTATTTTGGCAGGGACAAAACTGTGCTGTGAATGTGCAAAAGGGGTTATTATACAGAAGTATTGTTGGTCCTTTGGCTTACAACAAGCCAAAATATTTTGAGGAAAAAAAATGAGCAAAACATGAGTAGAATCACAGGCAGCAGCAGGTCATACACAGCAATTACCTCAATTTAAAAATTTTTCAGAGGCCATAATTATTTTTTGTTAGTGTAAATGCTCTTGTAGCATGTTTTAATTCCCTTCATTTGGGGAAATAAAAAGAAGAAGAAAGGCCCAAATAGAAATAAGTCTGAAATATGTTGGCTTTTTTACAGCTTGCTCCTCATCCATTCAGAACTGCAGGTGGTCAGCAATACCTCTCAAGAAGTGCTGTTACTTCTATATTTTTTTCCAACTTGGCCATTTTCTCCCTCACAGGAAAATTTGAGATCTTCCATGATCACAAAAATATTTTCAGCTCACTTTTTATAAAACCAAACTTAGTTAAATTCACTAGTGAAAGACCATATTTCCCATATTTATATCAGGCATAATGCCTTTGCAGGATCCTGATCATTCATAATGAGGAGGGAAATTTATAGTTCATTCTTTTCTATTTGTCTTCCTAAGTGCAATCTTGGATGGCAATATGGGGATAAATTATAATTGCAAATTAGTTTTCTGCAAAATGGTTCTTGAACATTGAAATTTTCTATGCCATAAAAGGGAATTGTACAGAGTTATAAGAAAATGAAAATTATTTTTATTGTGCTTATTGCAAAGAACCCTAAGGACACTTTTCCAAAGGAATAAATCTGCAAATGGCTGATAATTGAATGTTGGGATTTCATAACCTGCTTGGAAAACCTGCTCCAGTGATGCACTACTCTGCTATTATTTTTTTTTCTTAAATGAGGAGCAATTTTAGTGAAGCAGACTCCTAAGTGGTACAAATGATCAATGAACTGAAACTATAAACTCTGTGTCTAAAAGGAAAGACCTTATGTTAAAGCTGATGTTACAGGGTCTAAGGCCATCATAATACAGAAAATCAGTGAATCTGGGCATGAAAAGTCAGAAGAAGGTGATTGAGAATGGCCAGCTTGGTACTGTGAAGTAGAATCCTGAAGTTCAATTAAATTCTATTGTGGACACAATTTTTTGTTTGGTGTTTGCACAGGGTCTGTTAAAGCAGAGTTATGGTGCACAGCAGTGTCTCCGAGCCAGGCAAACCACCATTACCAATAATTATGTTTCTAAATCAACTCCAATAATGAAAAAAGAAAAAAAGTCATCCTAGGTTGGTGAAAGGAAATATGAAAAAGGTTTTATACTGTACGACTTTTTAACCATAGAGTATTTACTGAAGTGGACACAATGAAATGTGTTCTTTCCTAACAAAAAAACCCCTTGAACTCCAAATTGAACTTCGACTGTGAATAAAGAAAAGCGAATTTTGAGTTATGTTAGGAGGATCATGGTCAGCTGAGGGAGGGAAGTTATTTTCCTCCTCTAGCTGGTGCTGGTGAGGTCACAGCTGGAACAGAGCTGTTGGGAGAGATGTGGTGAAGCAGGAGATGCTCCAGTGGAAGGCAAGGCAAAGAAATAATTTTTCCTCTTAAAGCTAGAGCTTGAATTTCTTGAATTCTAAGAGCATTCTGTAATTGACAATAAATTATTTTCTTTCCATCACTAGATTTTATTCAGTAACTACAGCGTAATCACCAGTACATAAAGCAGCTGTGAAGGAAAATTAGACTTTGTGTAAAAACTTGAATACATCTTATATCTTTGTAAGTAGGGTGTTTTTTATGTTGGAGTCTCTGTTCTGATTCCAATCCTTTAAGAATGTGCAGAAATCAATAACAGATCAAGAGTGGTCTAAATGTTCATTTATTGATAAACTATGACAGCAATAAACGTTACTTTACTCACGTCTTGTGAATAAAAAGAGATGATTCACCATCCGGCTGGAAGAAGGAAAACAACCCCAAAGTACTGACATGACACAGAAATCAAAGGCCATTGCTCTGTAGGCAGCAATGATTTAATGAGTTATGTCTAATGTGGCCGAATTACAAAGCACCCAGACTTTGCCATGGTGTGGGCCATCCATGAGTTTCACAGAGATCTAAATTGGAATTTTGCCTTTGGTTGGTCACTTGGCACAGATCCCAGCTGACTCTGTCCCGGAGCCATAATTGGAAGCTGTGAATGCATGCAAAGATTTCTCTCCTCTGCTGCATTTTCTGCACACAATAACTTTGTTTTTACACCAGAGGCCTCCAGGGCTGCCCTTTGGATCAGAGCCCTCTCCCGGGTCAGATGTCAGACAGGGCTCTAAGGCTGCAGAGCTCACCAGTAACACAAGTTGTAGGATGGTTTCCTACCATGGTAATGTTGCCCCAAGCTGTATTTTGCCTCCCCATTTCAAATCCTACAAATGGGATCGTTATTTATCTGTGAGAGGTCTCGCAGCAAGTACAATCACTCATCCACACAAAAAATTCACAAGATCAAGCCATTACAGAATCACAGAATCATTTAGGTTGGAAAATACCTCAAAGTTCATCTTCACTGACCTCCAGGGGTGGTGACTCCAGCCTTTCCATAAAGAATTTCTTCCTGAATTAGCTTAGCTGCAGCTGAATACTGAGAAACAGTAAAACTTTGGATGAAGACTCATCCTTCTAAATTTATTGGGAATTTAGTAATTTATATCAATGAGGGCCTAATTCTCCCTTGCAAATAGAAGTCGTTGACAGTACAAGCACATCCTGTGTGTGTCACTTGTCTTACAGATAAAGAATGCAGTGGAGCAAATTTGGTAAAAGTTGTGTTTGGGCAAATTATCCTTTGATAAAACCAAGCAGTTGTTTTTACACACACACAAAACCCAAACCAACCAACCAACCAACCAAAAAGAAGAAGATACAACTACAATTCTGCAATTTCTCTCTTAACTTATTTTGCATCACTAATTTTTTCCATGTCCAGATTTATTTCCATCTACCTAATTCTGTCTTTCCATTTTCCATGTGGAAGTGTTGTCTGAGATAGACAGGATGTCTGTATTTACACAGAAGGCTATTTAAGTTGTTTCATCATTTCATTTCATGGTTGTATCTATCCCCTATATCTGTTCTGCTTTTTTTAATAGTTCCTGGGGTAAGGGTGTTGCAGATTGTACAGAGATGATTCTTTCCTTTCTTTTCCTGGAAACACAGCCACTTGCACTTGGAAGAGGGAAGTAAAGTGACAGGAATCTTATTTTCAGTCTTCTGAAACAGAAAGGTTTTTACTTTCATTCTGAATTCTCTTTGAAATTTTAAATTCCATTGTGATTTCACCTGCAAAGAGAAATGTGTTTTTTTAAAGACATCTTCCTTCTGCAAAGGAAGGTAAACCCAAAAGTTTTCTAAGAGTTTCCCGTTTTCCTTTGGCTTAATCAAATCATGACCAACTCCCCTCCTCAGCTCTTAAGGGAGTAAAAAAATTTGCTTCCCATTAGAGATGTCCTGGAGTTTGATGCCCTCTGAGGTCAAAAAAGTTGGAAAGTCTTTGTGAATCCACCAGCCCTTTCTGGATTCATAGTTTGCCAGTGATGTCTTCTGGGAGTTCTGACAACTTCCAGTGTTTTCAACCATATTTTTTATTTTGAAAGATCTCAAACCTCCTTCCAGATCAACAAGTGAGCTGGAAAGGAGGAAAGGGAGATGAAAAAAGAGAGTTTAGGGGTGAATACAATTAAATTTCATTTCACTTTGGAGTGTACATGTTTAAAAGATGCTAAGCAGTGTGAGACGAAGATTTTTGTAAAACATGAGCAATTAAGGACTCCTTTTTTGTGATTTCTGTTTAATTCAACTGTTGAAAACTCATTCCCCTTTTCTGAGACTCATGAAACTTAATTTGCACAATCTTTTCATGCACAAAACAGCCTTTAAATCACGTTCTCCTTGGAGATATCATTACTGATGCTGAAAACAAGATGTTTTAACATTACACAGTGCTAGAATAAATTGGGATCTACAGGCCTGGTGCGAAATGTTGAAGGGGTGAGGAGAGTGTGCGTGAAGGCAGAACAACGTTTGACAAGCTGAAAATTGAGGAAACCTTAGGGGGATGTTCTTTCTAATGTGGGGGATCAATTAATACGAAACACAAAGTAAACAGAAAATAACAAACCCATTTGTTGGGGTGGAATCACTGGAAAAATCACTGGTTAGGAGATATGAATCCCATTACCTGTAGGCTGCTATCATAAGCCTGTAACTCTAAATATAGAAAACCAGTTTTCAATTACTTCTCTGGCCTAAATAAAATGTTGCGTTTGTCCCTTTCCCTCCTTGGCTATAAATATTGTTTTCATAGCAACCAACCTGAACCAAACCTTCTGCACAAGTCAGGACCACAGTTTTACGTTCACTTCTGGCTATTGGCTGGAATGGGAAATGCTGAAATAACTAGGAAAGAAATAACTCTGACTGGAAGGAAAAACGACAAAAATCATATGTGAAAGGATTAAAATAGACTTTGAATGACTATTGAAATGACTAATAGTTTACAAACCATCTGCTGTTAATTTCTGTTGTTGCTTTGTGGAGGGACAAGGGAAAAGGTTTCCTTCGACTTGAATTTTGCCTAATTTGAATTGGACAATGATAGAATTTATATTATCTCTGAAGTAGTTGCATTTGGGATACATTAATCAGTCCCTCTGAGATGTTTTCATAAAGTCCTATTTTGTCCTTCAAGTTTCTGAGCCATTCAATGAAATACTGCAAAGCAAAGCAGAGAAGGTGTCCCTGCCTTACAAAGTGAGTAGCAGGGTTGAGTGTGGGCTCAGACAGGTTATTCCCAGTGATTCTGCCTCCTTTCCATGTTTTTTGCTTGTAGTCCACCTGTAGGAAAAATCTCAAGATGATCATATAATTTATGAGAGTATTAAACAGAGGAAATGACATGGTGGGCTGTGCTTTTTTGCTCTTCAACCACCAGTCTGTGCAGACGATGTGAGATTTTTGGAGCAAGTATTGGGCTCTCCTGTTGTGGAAGAGTGCAGAGCTGCCTGTCTCAGTTATTCCTGCATTATCCCGTTTTCCAGAACAATCTTAAGCAAGTGATGCCTAAAGAGGCCACCTAGAAACAGAGACTAGACAGGAGGAAGGGAATAAAGGTGGATATTTATTTGAAAGGCCTTCAGAGGCACACCCTGGGCAGGCCAAAGGCTGCACCCAAGATGGACCCCGAGTCACGAGTTCTTCACACTTTTATGGCTTTGGGCCATTTGCATCTCAACCCAATTTCACCAATTAAACTCTAGCTAATGATGTAATTTCCCCTCAGCTTGCTCCCCTTCTCAAGATGCTGGGTTACACATTTTGGGCCTAGGCCGGGCTGGGTGTCCTTGGAGAGCAGCCTGGAGAGGCTTTGTTCTGTCTGTCTCAGCATGAGAGAGCAGCAGCTCCCAGGCTGCAGGACACTGCAGAGTTACACACTGGGAATGCACAACTTGAAACATATAAAANAGTGGATCTTGCATGTTTTAACACTTTCCAAAGAGAGAGGTTGACTGAGTTCCTTGACCACAGCAGTTATTAAAGAAAGGAAACCAAGGTAGTAAATGGATATTGAAAAGGGGATAAAAAGGAGAAAGCACAAGTGCTGGAGTAGACATGACAAGGTGACAGCAGATACAAGAAAAATGCTTCATGTGACTTGGCTAACAGATTTCAAGCAAAAATTTCTGGGGATTGAGGTCAGCCATTTATCTCTCCTTCCAATCCCATGTGAACCCCCCAGGGAAAATTGGACATTGGGACTAGAATAAAAGGAGGAATAATGAGGAATTCTTACCATCTACCTCTGTTTCTAGATCAGCATTTCCTAAGATAATATCATACAATAGAATCTCAGAATCATTCAGGTTGCAAAAGATCTCCCAGATCATTGAGTCCATCCTGGGACTGATCCCCACCTTGTCCCCAGCCCAGAGCACTGAGTGCCACATCCAGGCCTTCCTTGGACACCTCCAGGGATGGGCACTCCAAACCTCCCTGAGGAGTCCATTCCAACGTTTAGTGACCCTTTCCAGGAAGAAATGTTTCCAAGTGTCCAGCCTGAGCCTCCCCTGGGCCAGCCTGAGGCCGTTCCCTCTCCTCCTGTCCCTGTTCCCTGGGAGCAGAGCCCGACCCCCCCGGCTGCCCCCTCCTGTCAGGGAGTTGTGCAGAGCCACAAGGTCCCCCCTGAGCCTCCTTTGCTCCAGGCTGAGCCCCTTTCCCAGCTCCCTCAGCTGCTCCTCATAGGACTGACTCTCCAGACCCTTCACCATGGGCCCTGCTCTACATTATTAGGAATTATTGAAAGGAGTTTTTAGGTTTTCACTGATGGTTCAAGGAGCCTCAGGAGAAATCTGCTCTCTCCATCCCTCTCTCAGAAGTCTGGTCCTGGTGTCTGACACACCTTGGCTAATGCCAAATAGCATATGGTGCTAGCTGCAGTTGCAAATACAATTCAGTGAGAAAGAGCTGAGAGCACCTTTGGAGTTGTCACAAGCCACCTCACCTTGTAATAAATGTTGCTGTGTGTTTTGCAGCTTGTCTCTCATCCAGCTTTTTCATCGTTCACGCGATCTTGTTTACAAAAGTTTCAGACAATAAACGTGTTGCAGAATAGCAAGGATTTAACAAATAATCCTTATACTTAATCCTTATACCTTATACATCCTTTAACAAATCATCCAAATAATGCTGCTGAAGCACCTCAGAAATACATTTTTTTTTCTCAACTCCACTTCAACCCGAAGTAAACACATAGATTAAAATATTTTTATGACATGCTGGGCTCTAGACCTTTTTAAAGACTTTTTAAAGGTCTAGAGTATATTGTTCTGAGACAGCATCTTGGTCTGACACAGAAATCCAGTCTCTTAACAACTGCATCAGCATCACAGCAGCTCTGCTTTAATTAAATCTTCACAATTAGACAGGCTTGTTATTGTATGTCATTAGTCTTCCTAATACCTTTTTACCTATTATCACCTCATTTTCAAGCACGCATCTGTTGCAGGGAAGCTGCTTTTCCACCTCACTTCATTGCTTACTGATTTACACCTAAAAGGCTTTAGGCAGTTATGTTAACAATTATGAATTGTCTCGGTGAAAGTCTAAGGAACAGATAAAAAAATGTGCTGGAGCAGTGAGCTGAATATAAATGTGAGGAATAGATTCTGGAATTCACTAAGTTTTTTCCTTTTGGGGCTTGCATTTCCATTTGGCTCAATTCTTTCAGAAATGTCCCTTCTAGGACACAACTTAGTACAAACTTTTCTCTCAGATAGGTTTCTGAACAGGGGGTGAAGGGAATTTGTTACATTCCTTCCCTGGAATGGTGGCTGAGCATCAGTGTTTTTCTGTTTTACATCTCTGAGAACTCACTTAAGATATTTAATAACAATATGTTAAAAAAAAAATATGATACTTTGACTTTTGAGAATGTCAGATTTCACATAACCCTTTATTTGTCCTCGTGTCTGATAATCAGCTTGTGCACACCTCTAAGATGTTTGAGATATGGAAAATGGACTTTTATTGTGGGCCAGA
>VWZT01006076.1:17838-47422 GCA_013397055.1 Pachycephala philippinensis | reverse complement strand
ATAATATTTGGCTTTTGTGGTATTGATTAGAGCCACTGTCAGATCAGAATGGCTTCCAGCCAATATGTGAAAATGCAGATAATTCTTCAAAGGCAAGATTTGGGCCTTTCTCACATCTATTTCTTGGCTTTCTCCCTCTTTTAAATTTGAAACATGGTACTAAAAATGCAATTTTACTTCTTTGTCTGGGCAGTGTAGTAAGAAGGAATATGGAAATCATCAAAAGATTAAATAAATCCTCTAAAAATAAACAAAACAAACCTCATTGCAACTAAGAAAATTCCATAAGGAAGAAATGAGAAAACTTGAGGGAAGCTGGAGGAGCTCCACAGTTTTAAAACTCCACGAGGTCATAAAACTGGATAAAATACAAGAGAAAAAGGAAATATTTTTATTTTTAGTTGCAGAAATTGCCTGATTTGCCATTCATTTCCCCGAAGTAGTGAACAATATGCTGGCATTCCAGTAGTCAAGTTGTCAAAGTGACCTTTTTTAATGTCACATGTCACAGAATTTCATGTCACACTAAGACAACGTGACAGGACAGAGCCAAGCTTTCCTAATGCTTCCCTTTCACCTTCTCAAAAGTGCTGGCATCCTGAGGAAGGAGATGGGGGTGTGGGATATTCATTGCTTGATGATTCAGTGACCACTCTAAAGAGAAAGGTCACGCAGCAAAGCAGCTTGTGCGTTATAATGTCTTTTTTTAAAAAAAAAATAACGACTGTAAAATTGAAATAAAGTGGCAAAACAAGTAGTGGTGCTTTAACATTAGGTGACAAGCACAAACTTGAAATGTCACTGCTGCTTTGGGATGCCACTCAGATGCTTTGTGCAGTTATCACCGTGCCTCTGACAAATGCAAACTAAATGGAAATGCCCCATTCCAGCTCCAGTTTGCAGCTGGTGACTGCGAGAACACAGAGGGACATGGGCTGGGCAAATAACAGATTCCTTTTCAGAGGCACCCAGGATGGCTAAAATGATCATAAAATGGGGAAGCTTGGTCTAGTGGAGGTGTCCGTCTCCATGGCAGGGAGGCTGGAATTAGACTGTAAGGCCCCTTCCAACCCAAACCAGTCTGTGTTTCTGGTATTCAGTGAAATCAGTTTTCATTTGTGCCACTGTTGGCACTGAACAGAACTGCAGATAACAGATTACAAGAAATTCTATTAAAGATTTTTCAAATCTCCTTGTTGTTCTTTTTAAAACAGTAGCACTGAAACTACGACATGAAGAGGACCCTTGATTTGGTACTTCATTTTTCATGTTGTTCATCTCAATGTAATACACAGCAGAACAGGCTTAAATTTAAAAAGTTGCAATAAATTATTCATGCTCTAAATGAAACAGGCACACAGTCATTTTTATCCATTACTACTTTTATCACTATGGCCGTTTTTTTAGTTAATACAAAAGTAGTTCATAATTCATGCACAGATGCCTTTTAAATGTGTGTTGTCAAAGGTCTGGATAGAAACAGATAAAGCAGAGATAGCTTGATACTGTTTGCTACTGTTTTCCAAACTTAGCTTGGACTATTAAATTAATTTTTCTCACCAAGAAGAAAACTCATCCCAGTACACATTAAAAAAAAAAAAAAAAAAAAGAAAAAAATAAAAAAAAAAAAAAAAGAGAAACTTTTAAAAATTAGATTCCAAAAAAAAAAAGAACTATTGGANTGTGGCAACTGCTTGTTAACCAGAATCTCAGAGGGGTTGGACGTGACCTCTGTGCCTCAATGGTCCTGACTGATCCAATAACAAAAAGATAAAAGATACCAAAAAAATAAGATAATAATAAAATACAATAAATAATAATAAAAGATAAAGGAGCAACAAAATAAATGAAGTAAAGCCAGCAGGGAATTTATCTTTCCCCTGATTCTGCCTGGTTTGTGTTTTGCTTGTTTCGAAAGCCTCTGGTGAGATGTGTCTTAATTAAAGCTTCTGGAAGTTGGGCTTATGTGGTCTTGATGCTATAGGATGAAATTAGAGCCCAGCAATTGTGAACACTAATAGAGTATAGAATTAGGAAAAAACATGGAATTCTCATGTTCAGTATTAGCTCAGTGTATGAATTCTATATAGCATTGGTTTATGTTCAAAATAATATCAGGTTGTTTATTTTATTAATATTTTTTATTTTAAAAACTCCCAGCACACCTTTATTTTGAGAAGAGAGGAGGAAGGCATTCTATGGTGATCAAGTTACAGCCACAGCAGGGAGTGAAAGCAGTAAGAAAATTCCAAGAATCTCTCCGAAGTGTACAGTAATTCCATTTTCATGGAACCATTGAATGGTTTGGGTTGGAAGAGACCTTTGAAGATCCTCCAGTCCAAACCCCAACTTCTTCTCACCAGTTCTTTGACTGAAATTTTCATTCCCTGCTCCCTGTACCTGCTATCACTTCCCTTCCTACACAGCATTTTGGGATGTTTGCAAATGCTTAAACATTGCCAGAGCAGAAGCATGGAAATGTTTTTAAATCATAACAACTGGCTTCCAGCTGGTTTGCAAGGAGGGGTGCCTTCCTACTTTGTTTATCCTTATTCATCCTGTAATTATAGCAGACTGACTAGAGGAGCTTTTAAAAACACCAAAAAGAACCCTTTGCAAGTGTAGCAAATAATCTGCAGGCCTTAAAGGGAGGAGGTTTAATGATCTTGATTGGAATTTGAGTTGTGGTATGGTAGTTTACAATAAAAACCTCAGAAATATAGTGAATTTGGGCAGGTTTATGAGTTGAATAATTGGCCTTACTTTAAATAGGCTTGGCTAGATCCAGTTTTTAAAACACGTCCATTGTTTTTCTGCATTTTACCTTCAGCATCTGCATTTCAGTAGAGATTCTGCTTTATTTTGAAATCAGTGATACACTCTGGAGAAACAGAAAAGCCACCGTGTTCATAAAAATTTGTGCTGAACTGAAATTATGCAGCAGTGGCTCAGCAGGAAGTCACAGAAGGCTGGATCTGCTTTCAAAAATTTGATTTCAGGAATAGATGTTCTGGGATCCTAGAGGCAGATCTCAGTGGGCTGCTTGATCTCAGTCCATTGGATGCCAGAGCCTGAGCTGCAGATGAGAAAAGTCATTGCCAGGAAGAGCTTCTTGAGGTGATTTTTGGTTTTTTTCCATCTTTCTGTGCTTGCAACAGTGGGCAGAAAAGCTAATATGATTTAATAGTGTGGGTATCCATAGGTATGTTCTCTCCAGTTTGTTAAGAAATTTCATGCCTGTCAGGACCATCGAGAAACCGTTCCAGGAATTTTTTATCACACCCTTTGCAGATGGCCATGCTCTGAATATGGGTATTTGTAGGACAGGTTGGAGATATACCATTTAAAAATATGTATTTACATTGGTGCCTGGGAGGAGTTCACATGTTCAAACAATGCCTCTCTCTAATTGTCAGAGCCTGATCCAAAGAGATGGGACCATCACGGCTATTCACGATTTATCACTTGAAAAATCAAACCAAGCATCAGTCTCAGAGGCTGTAGATTTAGTCACAAGTCACCATAATTGAAGACAGTCACGAGTTTCAAAGTTACATGGTTAATTACATATTATTATTACTTTGTTATAAATTACAAAGTTAATTTATAACTTTTTGGTCCAATAAGCAATTAACATGAAGCTTTGTTTTGACTTTATAACCTATCACCTTTGGTACTTTTTACTGCATTGTGTCTGTTTCTCAACCAATAACTTGTTAGCTCACGTACACACATATACTTCTATTGTAACATCTAATTCTTAACTTAAACGATAAAATCACATTACTATACTTAAAAACCCTTCACCACATCACCCAATACATATCTTACTTATAACTATAGAAACATAGGTTTATAATTCTTCTGCTTAAGATCTCTATACCTTTATCATTACATCAACCCAAGCTCTTTCCAGGGCTGTAAATTGAACTCATTAGTGCCTGTGGAAGTTTCTACTCCTCCAATTCCCACACCTGATCATTTTCATCAGGCCCCCAGAGCAGGTGCTGAACAAATCCTGTGTTTTCCAGCACCACTAATTCAGTGCACAGTTGCCCTTGGAAGACGAGCAAACCAAGCCCAAAATCACACAACCCCAAGAGCCCTGGCAGCCAAAAGCAGGACTGAAAAGGTGTTTGTAACCCTTGGTGCACAAGCCCAGCAGCGCTCTGAGTGTTAGGTTTGCAAGTTCAGGGTTTGATTAGAGCCTGGGATGATTCATAAGAACCAGTTACAGATGGTCCAGACCCGTGTCCTCACGCCTCTGCCTGGTGAGAAGGGTCCCACTTTCCCTCCTAATTCTGCCTCTCTGTGCTCATCTAAGCCTCAGCTGCCTCAGAGCTTGGGTAGGAATTTTGCTTGAGCAGGATTTGGAATCTCAGATGGCTGATGGAGCTGTAGGTTCCTGCTTGCTTGGTTAGAAAATGCAATGCCAGTTTTGCCAGTTTTTGTGTCAGTTCCAGTCTGTTTCTGGATTGTTTCCACAGCCAAATCATTCATTTCTTGGTGATTTGAGGGATTGCTGCTCTCCCCCAGTGATACCAGCTCAGTTGGAATTCACTGACATGGGCAAGGGTCTTGGAACTGCCTGTAAGATGTTGTCAGTCACTACTCCCTCAGCTTCCCTCGTTGTTTGAACAATCATGGAGTCATGGAATGGTTTGGCTTGGAAGAGACCTAAAAAATCATCCAGTTCAACCCTCTGCCATGGCAGGGACACCTTCCACTGTCCCAGGCTGCTCCAAGCCCCAATGTCCAGCATGGCCTTGGGCACTGCCAGGGATCCAGGGGCAGCCACAGCTGCTCTGGGCACCCTGTGCCAGGGCCTCCCCACCCTCCCAGGGAAGAATTTCTTCCTAATACCCGTGTAAACCTGCTCTCTTTCAATTTGAAGCCATTCCCTTTGTCCTGTCACTCCAGGTCTATGTGAAAAGTCTCTCTCCATCCTTCCTAAGGCTCTCTTCAGGTTCTGGAAGGCCACAATTGGGTCACCTCAAAGACTTCTCCTTTCCAGGCAGAACAACCCCAATTACCTCAGCCTTAAGAATGAAATGCTACATTTGCATTGCAGTTTATAAAACTGAGATTTTCCCTGGCATATTTCTGAGTTTGAACGAGGGAGAGCTAGAAAATGAAGGTGAGCTCAGTGTCTTACAGCATGTCTGGGATTCCTACCAGGACAGTCTGGGCAGTTGCAAAACTCATGATAGAAATTGGAATAAAGAGCTGTCATTGCATTATGAATTCTGCGAAAGCACTTCCTGGCCAATAACAACCTTCCCATGCTCTCAGGGATCTGTATGGATCTATTTTCCTTTATCCACAAGTGTTAGGCAGCTACTACCACACAAAACTCTCTTTTTTTTTCCTAGCAAATGTTAAAATTTCAGTCATGAAAGGAATCTCTTCGGGCCTGCATAAGCAGAGCTTCACGAAATACATATGTACTGTTCCATTTCTCTGTAATAAAAGCATTTCCCAAATAACAGTGATGTGCAAAGAAGCAACGTGCTGCTTTCTGCAGTGTTGTTTTGAGTAATGATATCCAGCAATTCCTCAGTGGCTGAGGTTTTGCTTCAGCCTTTTGTAAGGGAGTTTTATGCTCCAAGTTTGAGAATGACAACAAGGCTGCCAGACTCCCAGGAAAGAAGAGCTCAAAGCAGCCACTCCTTTGTGTATTGCCATAGCTTGGAGGAAGCTTTAGGCACGGCAGTAAAGCAAGCAGAACTGCATTCTGCTGCTCAAAGATGAGGGGCCTGAATCACAAGAAGTGATGAGAGGTAGAAGAAAGGGGCAGGTGACCTCAGAGGGCCCTAAAAAGGGTCTGGCTGTAGCAGGGGAGGAGGCAGAACAAGGTTGGTCCATGGACCACTGAGGCTTCCCTGTGAGTGGTCTCCCTGCACTCCCCAACGTGAGGGTTGGCAGCAAAAGTTATGAACAGCCACTGTTTTACATTAAAGAGAACCCCAAAAATATGAATATTATGGTCTTGGTCCCCAAGACCCTAAGATGTAAATAGACTTTACTAATATTAGTGCTCAAGCATGAAGCAGAGTTGAATTTAGCAATTCTAATTTTCCTTAAGTTGTTGGAAACAAATTCATGCTTTGTCACTTCAGTATTTTAATTCTACAAGTGACATGAAAGCAGTTTTCACTCATTATAATGTAACTTGGGCTGATCAAACACTTTTTAGTGTAAAATGTGGAAGAAAATATGGCAACGAAATTGCACTGTAAAATTTGAACATAACTGCAATTCTCATTTGCTGTCAAAGGTATTTGGATCCTCATTTTGGCTTATTGCTCTTTTACAGGGGAAAATCAAACTGAAAATCACATACATTTCTTCCAATCCCAATTTTTATAAGTATTTTAGCTAAAGCAAAGAGAGTTCAGAGTCAAGGAAAAAAAAAAGTTCCCTTACTCCTTACTTTTTGTGCATGCATATGTATAGGAATTTGTACTTAAACAGCTGAAAGGCTGTACTGTACTTCATGTGCCCTTCCTTTTTTCAAGCTTTTAGACTTGCAGCAACCCGTGAGAGAGGCAGCATGATGTCATTATAATCACAGAACAATTTTCTTCCTACTGGAAAGAAACACATTGTTCCCCCTCAGTGAAAGAAAATTGAAGCTTTCAGTGTTGCAAATAAAATAAGATACATCTAAGTTGTTGTTTATCCTTAATTACTGCAGGTCTCTGAGAAGCGAGAGATGTTGCATTTCAAAAGGAAGTATCTTTCCTTAGGCCTCTGTTTCATTAAAAAATGTGGGTTTGGTGTCGCTGCTCCCCACCAGATGCACAGGGGTTGTGTTTGTGGGCAGTGTGTAGAGTTTTTGCTGTGATTTGGGGAGCTCCAACATGGTCCCTGGGGCTCTCTCAGGTAATAGGATTGAGTGGTCCTTGGTGTTTGTGGGGCAGGGTGTCACGGCTTGGGGTTCGCTTTGCCTCAGTCTCTGGGGTTCTTTTCCTCTTGATTTTACATTAAAACACAGGAGATGCTGAGTTG
Source organism: Pachycephala philippinensis (assembly GCA_013397055.1). Lineage (NCBI taxonomy): Eukaryota > Metazoa > Chordata > Aves > Passeriformes > Pachycephala > Pachycephala philippinensis. Next base: position 40,411 of record VWZT01006076.1, on the reverse strand, counting down.
TTCTTCTAATTTGATGTTTATTAATTCTTATCTAAGGCACGGCTGCACGGGATGTGCCCTCTGGATATAAGGTGTAAAAGATGGCTGCGGGTTCTAACTTCCAAGGCCATTTAAAGCCCAAACTATCCAATTATCAAATGCCAACTAATTTATTTTCACTTATAATCCAGTAACCATTCATCTACAAGCTGCATTGCGGAATTTTTACACCAATATCTAAAAACCTAGTTTTGTGAAGAAGAAAGGACCAAGAAGAAGAAACCAACACCCAAATCCTCCATCTTGTTACTAAACCCCATAAACCTAATTTTCTATATCTCTAGATATTTCACACAGTGACATAACAAATTTCTTTTTAACTACACAGCAACAACTTCAGTGCTATCATATAATAAAGGGAGTTTTCTCCAAGGTCTCAGATCAAATGCAGTGTGTCTCTGGGGGTCAAAATCAGAACTCAGGGTTCCAACAGCAGGGAATTTCCATACCTGAAGTCCCAAAGCACCCACATGGGGTGACAAAGAGCATCTCATCAGCGTTCAGAGCCAGAGCTGGAGTGGGAAGGGGAAGGGGCTGTAGGGGTAAAATCACTCAGAAGCAAGACAAGACAAAAGGAACACGCTGAGAAGAGCAGATATTTGTTTTCTAATTGAGCTGGGGAGGAAATGGAGTGGCCTGTGGCACACTCCCTGTGATCCACCCTTCATTCCCACCTGGTAAATCGTCAGCCCAGGGATGACACGAAAGAACATCTCACAGGGGATTAAAAAGCACTGTCACCCTTTGCAACAGAGGCTGTGCAAGCACCAGTGCTCACTAAGATTTACACACAGGCTGGACCTCTCTCTCTGAGAAGTTTAGTTCCATCCCTGACCCGGTTTTTGCAGGCCCTGTAGTTGGTACATGAGGTGTGAGGGGTTGCATCTCCCCTTCTCTTGGGATCAGTGAATGTTATGAGGAACACTGAGAGCTGGGCTGTTCACATGGTGATGTTTTGACTGGAAATCACTTCCCCTGGGGCTGAAACACAGAGTGCTCCATGGTCTCTAATGTCTTCCTTGCCACAGCAGGTTCCTTTTCATCCAGCACGTGGGATGTTGTTGCCATCCCTTGGCAAAGCACAGCTCTAGCACCTCCAGTTTATGGTATTTGTGTGTTGTATTCCTATGATGTGCTCTCCTGGGGCTCAGATTTTTGGTTGGCCACTGAAAGGCTTTCTGCTGCTCTGAAAATCAATGGCCCGACTCCTGCATGAGCTGAGCTGCCTCGATTAGAAACGGTACCTCTGGGAAAAGGTTTGATTTCTTTTCTAGATTTCTCTTGAGGAGTTATCTGAGATTTTTAGGTGGATGCCTGATCTAGAACCTAGTAATTTGACTTGGTGTTCTCCCTTGATCTTAAAAGGAGATTGGAGAGCTGTGTGTAACCCCTTCCTTAATAAATCAGTTTAATTATTCATTCTATGTGAACCTGATTAGGTTAGAGTAGGTTTAGATTAGATATTAGGAAGAAATTCTTTGCTATGAGCATGGTGAGGCCTTGGAACAGAGCAGCTGTGGCTGCCCCTGGATCCCTGGCAGTGCCCAAGGCCAGGTTGGACATTGGGGCTTGGAGCAGCCTGGGACAGTGGAAGATGTCCCTGCCCATGGCAGGGGTGGCACTGGGTGATGTTTAAGGTCCCTGCCAACCCAAACCATTCTGTGATTCTTTGATTCCATGATTCCATGATTACTTGTTTTCTACCTGTCAAAAGAGATCACCAGTCTGGGAGCACCTTTGTATCTGAAATTAATTTTTACTGAGTGTGTGGGCACTTATTGTAGGGAGCAGCTGAAGATTAAGAACTTGCTGCTTGTGCAGAACAAGAAGGGAGGGTTGTAAACCTGAAAGACAGTGTGCATGAAAGGAGACTGTCTGAAAAGTTATTTCAAAGGAGGAAATAAGGCTTATTATCTGCAAAAATTAAAACCCACTTGCAGTAAAACCCCTGCAGTTCTGAGCTCGCTCTGCAATGCAAAGCCTGCAGGAAACACGGAACAGGGAGCAGAATTAGGATCTGGGTGGAAAAAGCTTTCAATCTCTATTCTGAGAGCAGCCATATTAATTAAATCCACAATATGCTTTGTAAAAACCAAAAAGAATCATGTTGTATCTCAGCCAGGCCAACAGAGTGACTAGTTTTACATGAAGTGTGAAATTAGGTTTAGTGTGTCTGAATTTTACCTCTGGGGGAAATGTGCTGCAATTGCAAGTTAGTAGGGCACAGGTCATCGTGTGTGGATTCCAAACTACACAGGGCTGCTGTTCTGGCAGCACAATGCAATATGCTTCTATTTTTGTACTTGCCACGACAGTAAATTGCCAGATGTACAAGGATCCATCTTCCAATAAAACAAATAGCTCAGCTTGTCACAAATGTTCCTGTTGTAGAGGTGCTGAATTCAGATTTATGGTAAAGAACTGAAAGTGTTGAATGCAAGAATGTGTAATCTCTTGGACCACATAAATAAAACACATATGTGAGGTTATTTTGTTTAAATGCATAAACCAAAATATGCCCTCTTGACTGCATAGCACTGATTTATTTTCCTTGCATTATATTCAAATTCTGTAAAATTCTTGTGGAATTTGAGCATCATTTGCTCTTTCCTTGCTTGTAGGAAGTTTTGTGTAGTTAAACAACTGGTTTGCAAAAAAACCTATTATGAGATTTGCTTCAGTTTATCACAGTGTCTTGAATACTTCTGTTTTACTGAAAACAATAGAATGTCTACAAGACAACTGTACAGAATTATCTGTTTAAGTTGGGCTCATGTTTTAATCCCTTAGAACAGGTAAGAATCCCTGACACAATGAGGCAAGCCACAGAAAAAAATATTGTAGCTAAATTTCCAATTTAAAAAGACACAAAATGGCTTGGTTTGTATTTTAGTGGGTCCTTGAAAAAGCACTGTTTTTAAATTACAAGCTTAAAGCCGTTCAAAATAGTTAAACGGCATTTTCTTTCATTTTTTCACTTTTTTTTTTGTCTTGGACTTACAGCTACAGCCCTTTCTTGAAACATGCCTAAAACACAGGAGCTCCACAACCATCCCCGCCTTAAAAAAAAATCAGTGTTTTTAACTGCTTCCACCATGGTGCACCTGCAATTCCAGCACCAGTCTTGAATTTGGAGGGGTTGTTTTGTGTAACTGGTTGGTGGGAAGGGAGAAGAAGAGGGAATAAACACGTTTTTTGTTATTATTGTCTCTAAACCAGCCTGCAGACCAGACTTCATTAGGGAGCAAGGAGGTTGAAGAGAGCTGGCTGCAGCAAGTTACTTGTTGCCTAGTGACACCACCAGACCTATAAACTCCAGTTCTTTTAACCCTCTAGAGTCCAGAACCTGCTGGATCTGATTTCTGGCCAATTCCTGTTTTGACCAGCAAAGAATTGCTTTTTTTTATACAAAAATCCTGCTGTACCACTAGATGCCAGTAAGAATCAGAGAGAGAGAGAGAGAGGGATGGACAGCTTAGAAGTGAAATTAAAAAAAATTCTTGAATGTGGGGCTGAGATAGCTGTTTCTGTCCTCTTCCAGCACAACTGAACCCAAAAATGCCATAGAAATGTTGCCTGTAAATATAAGTGTGAGGCTGTTTTTGCAGACAGTGAAAGATGAAGGGAGCATCTGATTTGATTCCTGATGTCTGTTAATAGTGATGCCTTAGGTTTTAGCTTTTATATTTTTCAAATTCTGCATTCCCAGTGTGTAACTCTGCAGTGTCCTGCAGCCTGTGAGCTGCTGCTCTCTCGTGCTGAGACAGACAGAACAAAGCCTCTCCAGGCTGCTCTCCAAGGACACCCAGCCCGGCCTAGGCCCAAAATGTGTAACCCAGCATCTTGAGAAGGGGGGCAAGCTGAGGGGAAATTCCATCATTAGCTAAAGTTTAATTGGTGAAATTGGGTTGAGATGCAAATGGCCCAAAGCTATAAAAGTGTGAAGAACTCGTGACTCGGGGTCCATCTTGGGTGCAGCCTTTGGCCTGCCCAGGATGTGCCTCTGAAGGCCTTTCAAATAAATATCCACCTTTATTCCCTTACTCCTGTCCAGTCTCTGTTTCTAGGTTGGCCTCTTTAGGCATCAATAGAAGTTTCTCTCCTGCCCAAGTGGATGAAAAACTATTTTCTGTTTTTTTGTTGCTTGGCCATAATGTGTCCATCGTTGATGTGGGCAAAATTCCTTTTTGTTTTGTAGAGGTTGAAAAATGCGCTCAAACCCCACCTAATGGATGAGTGGAATGGACATTTGGTGACAATTGCCAGGGAAAGGTGAAAAGTTCAGAGGTGTTCAGAGGTTCAGAGAGTCATGGAATATCCTGAGTTGGAAGGGACTCACAAGGATCATCACAGTCCCACTCCTGGCCCTGCACAGGACACCCCAAAATCCCACCCCGTGCCTGGGAGTGTTGTTGTAACTCTGCTTCAAAGGGATATTATTTAAGAACAATTACCACTGCTAGTTAGGTTGTAACCAATAGCAAGAAACCAGTAATTTTATAAGATGTGCTTTCATATCAAAATAACTCAACTTCAGGTTTTGGTGTTTTTCCTGTTGACTTTGTTTCAGTTTTTCTATGAAGCTGTATTTTGAAAAATCATAGAACATTAAGAACCATAGCAAAAGGTTCATAGCTCAACTGCTGTCTCTCCCCATAGACCAGTGTAGTTGTAAGTGATTTTTAGCATTACTAACTTTTGCAGCAATTAGACTTGGAAATCTTTTAAATCTAAAATAAAAACATCAGACTGTTACTGTAAGTGAGATTTTATTGGCAAAAGCAATGAGGCTTGGAAAAATCTCTCCTAATGGAAAAATACATACTAGATGGATATAAAAAAATTGAAAAATTATGGGTCAGAGGCAAATAAATGTGTTGATTGGGACTGTCTTTTGCCAATCTGTTCCTGTTTCCTGTAGAATATCTAAGTCTTTTATTTCTCTTTCCTTTAGGGTATTTGGCAATAAGAAACCCAGAGGCCCTATGCCCTCAGTGGAATCATAGGAACACAGAAAAATTGAGGTTGGAAAAGACTTTCCATGTCAGAGAGTCCAACCTGTGACCCATCCCCACCTTGTCCCCAGCCCAGAGCACTGAGTGCCACCTCCAGGCCTTCCTGGGACACCTCCAGGACACTCCAAACCTCCCTGGGCAGCCCCTTCCAAAATTTCACAACCTTTTCCAGGAAGAAATTCCTCCTGGTGTCCAACCTGAACATCCTCTGGTGCAGCACCTGCAGTGAGGTTAACCTCTGTCCTCCACCACCTTCCCTGAGCCTCCCCCTGCAGGGTCCTTTGTCCTAAAGGGTTTTTTCCCTTTTTTCCCTTTTTCTCCTGAGGGACCAGAGGAATTTTCTCCCCATGTGCCTCTCGAGTAATTGTTGTTCTTCCCTGCTTTTTGCTCGGCACTTAAATAGAAAGAAGATTTCTGAGCTTGCCAACAGGATGAAATGAAACTCCTTTCCAAGGCCTTCTGTGGGCCAGAGGAACTCCCAAGGGTTCAGACATAAATTATATAACCTGTATTTGGGTGGAAATAACCTGCAACTGGCTAAAAAGGACAGGGTTGCTGTTTTATTGATTATTCTGCTTTATTCTTGTGAAAACTTCTTCCCTCTGTAGGATTACTCAGGAAGAGGGGGTTTCCCTGCTTTCCAAAGCACAGAGGGATGAATTCCCAGTGCTTAGGGCTGAGTGAGTTACACCAGTGCTGTGCCAGGGCTCAAAAGCCTCTCCTTCACCACATCTGGAAGTCGTGCAGTGGCACTGATTTGGTGGTTTAGCTGTGAAAACAAGCCCAGGTTGGGCAAAGTCAACTTTGGAGACCTTAAGCTGAGAGCAATAAGCAACAAAATTTTTCTTAATCTGCCCCAAACCTGATTGGAAGTGTGAAAATCCAAAATTTTGGCTTAGACTCACTGAAAAAGAAATATTTGTCAGATTAATTTTTCATAGAATTACCTGATCCAAGGGCTCTGAGCTTCCTGTAAATTAACACAGTTCTCACAGATGCAGGTCAGATAGTAACTAATGGAAATTAAACATGAAAGCAGAGACAAACCGAAGCTTCTGCTTCATGGATTTTATTTTCTGCTTTTGTAGCCTGTTCTTTTCTGGTGGCGGCTGGTTAGCAATTAAAATGTGATTAGCATATAATGGTAACTGCTAATGTGGAAGCATTGAAATTCTTTGTCCCACTGATTGCTTTCTCATTAGCAGCATGAATTATGGGGTGTTTCAGCTGCTAGCCAAAGCTCGGGAGCCATGGGACACTGAAGTTTCCTTTAAAATCATGGAAATTGGTGATTTCTGTCACAGGATTTAGATTTGTAGAAGGAATAAAAATATTTTCCAGTGACAAACAGGCAGGCACTAGAATGGAGAAGTGAAAACAATTTCCAGGCTTCTGATGGCACAAGGCCCTTCAACTCCATAGGGAATAATATTCCAGTAAAAAGAAATCTTTTTTTTTTTTTTTTCAGAAATGCTGTGAATTCCAGACATTGGATAGCCTAGGTTGCTAGATGTGCATAAAGTCAATAAAGTACCATCCAAATGGAATGGTTGGTAGGGGTTGTATTTCTAAAAAAGATGTGGAAGCATTAGGATTGTTAAGCAAATAAATTCAACCCTTCATTTGGAGTGTTCTCCTCCTGGATGGTCATCCACAGAGATAAATTCACACTGGACCAAGTGTAGAGAAGGCTGGCTGACAGGAATCAGGGATAAAGAAAATTTCTTAGGAAGCAATGCTAAAATATTGTGGTTGGTTCAATTAATTAGAGTAAATATATCAGGGAAATACCATTGCCTTCTCTAAAGAAAATAATATAAAATGTCAGAGAGGGTGAAAAGCTGTTAAAGGAAAACATCAATATCAATTGATCCCAAACACATTTAGCCTGGAAAATGGAAGAAAGCTTCCAGGCATCAGTAGAAACTAAGTTCTGAAACTGCCTTTCAAGAGAGAGCAGTGTGGATGCAAAAGAGACCTGTGTGGTGCTCCCTGAGTCTGTAAAAAAGTTTACATCTTGTTTTCCTACTAAAGCAGAAATCCGTGGTGGTTCAGGCAAGAAAATCCCTTCAGCTTCCACTTTCTTCCAAATAATCCTTAAAGAACTCCTGTGTGACCCGAATGGAAGTGCACAGTAAGGTGACCAAAGGCATTTCAGGTTAAAGAAATTCACATTTTCTTTATTTTAACTGCAAGGAAGAACATGGTAAAGTTCAGGAGTTAATTTACTATTGAAAGTAATGAAATAGTTGGAAACTCAGTACATGTAGATTGTATCATTAATTAATGAGTGAACTCTACAGCTACTGCAAATTTAGGAAATTACTTAAATGTTTCCACCTTGAGGTCGCTTTTTAAAGGACTCACTGACATGGATTATAGCTATGTGTGCTAATAAACCCCCAAGTTATTAATCAGGTAATTTCAATATTTAACTATGATTTCCCAGTTACGTATTTTGCTCTTTGTCATGATTATATAACCCCCCCGCCACTTTCCTTGGTCACATGAAACTCTCATTTGAAATAGGAAATAATTTTTATGTCCTAGAAAAACTACAAGTTAAAATTTCTTCTCTCATCCTGCAATAAGGTGCCTGTAGGATATATAGCTGAAACTACCCTGAAATGTGTCTATCATCCCAAGATTTCCCCACACAGTATTTGAAGGAGTTACTGCAGATTTCTAAATGATCTAGCATTTTGAAACACAGATTTCTGTTTAAAAATGGATTATTTGAACAGGTTAAAACCACCTTTTTTTCTTTTTTTTTTTTCTTTTTCTTTTTGTCTTTTTTTTTTTTAAAGGAGGAAAAAAAAGGTTAATCCATACATTAACAAACCAGTTTATTCCAGTGAAATACCATTTTCACTGCACACTTGCTAACTGGCTCTATCTATATCAGTGAACAACTCACGTTCCGCAAATAGTTCTGCCTTTTTTATTGTCTGGACCATCTGCTGTGCTGTGAGCAGCTACTATTTCGGGCCTTCTCCCTTTAAGTACAAGTTCCAGATTAAATAAAGCCTTTGTAAAAGCTGAAATTATTGCCAGAGCATGTTCAGCAGTGTTGATGTGCTTTTGTGGTGGTTTGGGGGTTTTTTAAAGCCTTTTTAAAAAATTTCAGGCAGTAATGATAGCACAGCCCTTCTAATGATAACAGCATGAAGGACAGAATGATGTCATCATTCCTGAACTCACTCTGAGGATGCATTTCAATAAGTTGGTTACAAATCAACTTTTCTTGAAAAAAACCCCACAATTAATAGCTGAAAATAATAAAGCAAATCTTGAAGAAGCGTTGTGAAAACCTCCCAAGGAGCCCAGTTGTTTGTGGCATCATTAACATAACGAATAACAGCAAAAGCAGAGAAATTAAGGTTAGGGCAGCAATTGTCACAGATTTCTGATGGCATTGGTGCATTTGAGGCCTCGTGGCCTTCCCCACACCAAGGAAATCACCTGTCACGAAGATCTTTGATAGATGATGGTGAATGGAGCAGCTCTGCTGTGAGGAAAAGCTGAGAGAATTGGGATTGTCCGGCCTGGAGAAGAAAAGCTTTGGGGTGACCTCATTGTCGCCTTCCAGGAAGTGAAGGGAGCTACAAGAAAGATGGACAGAGAATATTTACATTTTATAGATGCAGTAATATTGATCACAATGGGTCCATTCAGGCAGAAGAGGAAATATATTAAAAAGAAAGAGAGAACTCAAGCCTCTAATATGAGTAAGGTAAATTTCAGGTTTAATGCTTTATTTTAGTTCAAAACTATAACAAAGTAATTGGATTCAGCTGTGGCAAAGTGTTGTCATTGCCCAGTTCCCACTTGGGTGACCAGACAATTTTTCTTATTTCAAACCCATTTGACTGAATTGGAGCTGTTCCTGTAATACCAGTGACTCCTGAGAACTGGCACTTAAGGTCCTTTTTTACTTATTTTAGCTTATAACTTGGTGTAGCATAAACCCCGAATTTTACTTTTCAGATTTTGTTCCCTAATTCAAGTGTAGGACTCTTGATTTTTGCCGTTCCTAGTTGTTTATTCTGTCTGTGGGGTGCTTCAAATTGAGGATAGGAGCAGAGCCTCTGCTTTTCCCCCTTCCTTTGCACTTTCCAGCTGCACCCAGAGGCAAAGAGGGAAAATCTGGAGAAAAATCTGAGGAATCACTGGTGTGGATTGTGTTTGGTCAAAGGCTGGACTTGATGATCTTGAAGGTCTTTCCAACCCTAATGGTTCCATGATCTCATAGTGCAACTGAAGCAGTGGGGAGGTTTTAGTTTAAGTGTTGTGACAGGGGTTTTTTTCAGAGAGGATACATCTGGATACAAATTTGAAATTCAAATGAGTATTTGCTTTTCATTTTTAGCTAATATCCTGTGATAAAGATGCCATAGCATAACCAGTTGTTCTGAGCATGAAACTGAGGAGAATGTACTCATTTTCTGGCTCGCCCTTGGAAATGCAGCACTTGTAAGCAGCAGAAATGCTCACTGTAAATCACACTTATGGTTAATGCCCAACCCAGGGGTAAAATGATGTCAGCAGAATTGTTTTAATGAAAAGTGCTCTTTTTTCTCGGCGAGGGTTTTATTTTATTACAGGTTCCCTTCAGATTTCTTCAGTACATATGTATGTGTTGATTGTCTTCTATTTGATGCATTAATCTAAAACTCAGAGAAATACTGCCTGTAAATTGAGTATATCGAGCAGTTCTTCCCTTGCTTGAAAACTCAAAGATTAAAACTGTGAATTACCCAAATAATATCAACTAATGCTTCTTTTAGCTGTCTATGGGCTCTGAAACACAGCGTTAATTTATCCCTCACTACTTGAAAACTTAATGCATTGTGTCTTGGTTTATTTGCCCCATTTGTGAAATTGTCTTCGAATGTTTTGCAAATAAAATGCTCTGTCATAGCAATTTCAGTATCTTAGTGATGCACAGAAACATAATGGAGTTTTATCTATTTCCTTGATTTACAAGCCAGGAAAAAAAACAAAAAAACACCCCAAAAAACCCAAGTGGGCAAAATAAACCAACCAATGTGCTACTCAGTAAGTCTATTTTTATCATACATGTAAGTAGGTTGAACTGTTATAGTATTTGTCATTAACATGGTGGAAATTAGTGCAAAAAATTCATTACGTGTGGGGGTTTTTGGAGTACCTCAGCTCTGTTAGTGCTGTTCTTCTGCTACTCACCTGTGAAACTCTTGTTGTTACCCCACATGCACCTGAAGGTAGCAATGCACCTTTATTTCTTCCCAAAGCCTGCATCTCTTAGCACTTTGTCTGCTTCAATCCCTCAGCAGGTTTGAAGGTTGGTGCACGTCAGGAGGTGAGGAGGGAGCTGGGGAAGGAAATCAACACCTGTGCTGCGAGTAGAGCAGTTGGGTTTCTCCATGGCTCATAAATACTCGAGTTTCCAGCCCCACACTCCATCTGAACCACGAAACCTCAGCGAAAGCAGTGCCTGGCCAGAGCACAGCCACGAGCTCTCCTCGTTTTGGCTGAAGCTGCTGGGCCCTAATTGAAGGGATTAAGTCCTCATCCAACAGCTTTGCATTTTGTGACGGTCACTGAGTTCTTGATTCTGCGTCCGTTCCAGCTACTGCAGTTTCCCCAAATGCTTCAGTGTTTAATTTTGAAGATATTCTGGCAGAAGAAGAGCTTCTTCCAGATGACAACTTGAAAATCATGATGGTTTTATTGGCGTTGCTAATGCTAGCTATAGTGTAAAATACTGATAATTACTGCTGGGTTCTGGAAAATGATGTTTTGTCCCATCTATGTGCATCATACTTCAGCAAGCAGTTCAGGTCTTCAAAACCAGGTTATTAGGTATTTCCTGTACATGGTTTTGACTGTGAGAGAAATGGGATAGAGATGGATGCTGGGGCTGTACAGCAGAAAGAGGGAGCTCTTCATATTCTCCTTTTCTCATGTGATCTGTGAGTTTCCAGGTTTCCTTTCTGTTTGGCTTTTGGTTTTGAGAGATAATAAACAGATGATATCGAAGTAAATAGCAATGAGTGGATCTTGACAGCTTTATTACGGCTATTATGTTATGGTACATTAAGTTTTTAATGAAATAAAATATGGCAGATTGCCAAATTATGTGATGATAATTTCAGGAAGCTGTAAACAGGTTACTCAGTAGTTCATAATTGCTGCAGGTAATTTAACATTCAGGAAACTTCCACCCACTGATAGTAATTAAGATTGTGTTTTGGCTATGTGCATTGATTATGAGTATCTGATCACGAGAATCTCTCTTTTTTCCTCTCGTGGTATTTCACACTTCTCATTTTATCCTGCTGGCAGCAAATCTTCCCTTTTTATTTTGCATCATGGAACCTGTCAGTGGAAAATATTGTAACAATATGTAATCTACCTGTGAATAACCTCACTGCTGGACTTCCAGTGTCAGAGAAAACTCAGCTTCTGCCTGCAATGAAAATTTCCTTTATGGGGCTGCCTGGTGGGGAAAGTGGTTGCCTGGAAAGGACACCTTTCAGCTCGAGTTTGGCCAACACAAAGCCCTCAGCTTCTAAACTTCCAGAGTTTCTAAAGCTCGCATTAAGGCTGTGTGGGAGAAAATCACTCAGCAGGTGTGTAAGGATGCTGTCAAAATAACCAGAAAATGCTGGAATTTCCCACCTGTGTGAGAGCTGGCTGCAAGAGACTGGCAGAAAGGTGGAATGATCCAGGGAGAACATCCCCAAGGATGCTTTGAGGTCGCTGGTAGCAGGGAAACTGAGGCAGGCTTGAGGCTGGAGAAGGGCACATCTGAGCAGAGCATCGTGGTCCAGACCAGTGCCCCAAATCAGGCCCCAGGTGTTGGAGTGAGAGCTCCTCTGGACCCAGGCCCAGGGGAAAGCCAAAGTACAGGAACTGAATTAGAGCCTTTGACTAAGCTGAGATATATGACGTCACACCAAAGTGAAATAGAAATGTAGATTTTAAACGTTTAGTAGAAATATATGCTAAGTGCTTTAAACACTGAAAAGCTGCAGCAAAAGAGACCTTAAACACAGTTCTTACTGCAGCAGTGTTACCTTTTCACAGAATTTCTTTACTCTAGACAAAACATAGATGGAACTATGCTGTTCACACTTTTTAGATAGAGTGTTCACATAAACAATAAGAGCTGATAGAAACCGAATATGCAAATTTGTGTAATACCTATGTAACAGTTGTGTAAGACTTACAATTGTTAGAATTAGACTAGGATAGGTTGAAAAAAGAAAAACTAGAATTGTGTGTTAATCTTATTGGTTAAGCTATACTTCTGTGAGTTTAGAGAAGAAGTCTTGCTGCTGCTGCTGCTGCTGCTACTGCTGCTGCTACTGCTTGGATTATCATGCATCCCCTTTGAACTCAACCTTCAGAAAACTATGAGACTATGGAATAAAAGACGGTAGCAAGACAGCAGCCTCTCTGCTCTTTCACCGTCAGCCGAAAGGGAGGGTGTCCTGTGAAATTTGCTTCAACACCCAGGAATCCCGGCATCATTAGCGTTAGGGGGCACTGCCTGGGATCCTGACCCAGCTGGGGATGAGGGTAACGGGGTTCTCCCAGCGGAGCATCCTCTGCCTCCCAGACCTGTGCCACTCTCGGAGCCGGAGCCCACGGCGGGAGAAGCGGCGCTGCCGCGTTGCCACGGCAACGGCAGGGACCTGTCAACACCTCTCTGCCTAATAGTGACAAATGGTACTTATTACATCAGCACTAATTTCATCTGATCCCTTTCAGATGAAGATACTTAGTCCTTGCTGATCAAATTGTGTCGCTGTAATTACTGAGAACAGACCTTATTAAATGACAGCGCTCCTTACTCATTGCCTCATCTCATGCCCAAGCTTGGCACTTTCCTTCTTTCCCTGCTTTTGGTGCTGCTCCTGGCTGCCCCCGGGCCACACTCCCTATCCCAGGGCAGCGGTGTTTTGCTTCGTTCAGGGACGGTGCATGAGATGGGGAAGAAGCTGCATCTGGTTTCTGTATTTTAATAAATGTGAAAGAATTAGAGACCTTCAGAGCACGTGAAGCAAGGCTGTTAAATGTGCATGGAACTGTACAGCCCTTGCTACAAAACCCATAGAAAGTAAACAACAACAACAAAAAAAGAGTAAAAAATGGAGTAAAAAAGAGTAAAATGGTCTATTTGTTTGTGGAAAGCAGCCTAACTTTAGCTTAGGCTAACTGTATCCTTTGGAGTGCACATGGCTGCAGTTACCTTCTTATTGCGCTGCTTGATAGTTCACGTTTAATGAAAGACTTTACACAAGTGCAGAGAAATAATTACAGAAAAATCATCCAGGGAGGAGGAAATTAGACTGAAAATGCAGAGGATGCAAACCATTCTCTGCCACTGACCGGCAGGCTGGTGTTGGGAGTATTATTTTCCTCTACAGCTCAGAACAATGCACAGAGCTCTCCCAGTCCGGGAAGTCCTGTGCAGTGAAGATGGTGATTTTGAGGGCATTGAGAAGCTCCAGGCTCTTAGCAGAGAGTCAGAAATATGAAGAATGGCTGAAGGAGCTGGGAAAGGGGCTCAGCCTGGAGCAAAGGAGGCTCAGGGGGGACCTTGTGGCTCTGCACAACCCCCTGATAGGAGGGGGCAGCCGGGGGGGTCGGGCTCTGCTCCCAGGGAACAGGGACAGGAGGAGAGGGAACGGCCTCAGGCTGGGCCAGGGGAGGCTCAGCTTGGACACCAGGAGCAATTTCCCCATGGAAAGGGTGGTCAGGCCTTGGAAAGAGCTGCCCAGGGAGGTTTGGAGTGCCTATCCCTGGAGGTGTCCAAGGAAGGCCTGGACGTGGCACTCAGTGCTCTGGCCTGGGGACAAGGTGGGCATCGGGCACAGCTTGGACTCAATGATCTTGGAAGTCTTTTCAAACCTCAATAATTCTGTGATTCTATTCTGTGATTCTGTGATCAGGACCCCCTTGTAACAAACAAATTCAATAAAATGTGCTTTGCCCCTGAAGATGTTTGAATTTAAATTGGCTTTACGGTTTTCCTGCTCTGCCTGGTGGTGTCTGATGAAATTGTCTCTTTCTAGCTTGCAGGTTGAGTTTTCCTGAAGTTGGGGTGCCAGGTTTTCATTTGATGCCCATCTGCTTGAGAATAAACGGAGCAGTGAATTGAAGGATGGTCTTTTGTTGTGGAATAATCAAACTGGCAGGAAAGGGAAGTTCAGTAGCATCCGAGTTAGCACTCAAGCTCTCACACTCTTTTGAAAAAAGATTGCTCTGAAAAATAGTGTGACAAGTGGCACGGCAAGTCACAGGGCAAAGGGAATTTTAAATCAAGGTATCCTTCATTTCTGTCATCGTTTTAAAAAGGAGAATGACTTCTCTCTAACAGATGGCACATGACAATTTATGTTCAACTATGGATCTGCACCTTGGCATTAAACAAAAAGTTAAAGATTGCTATTGGTGTTGTTTCTTGGTCTTCTCATTAATTGACCACATAATTCAAGAATTCTGCGTTTTTCAAGCCTATATAACTCGAAATATCTTCTTAAGGGACAATAATGTTAATTTTGTTATTATATAATAAATAAAGGATAACAAATCTGTTCTCTACATCATCAGAAAAAGCACAGCAAGTCATTAAAATTGTGGCAACTACTTTTTGTCCCAGCTAGCAAGAAGTGGGAGATGTCAGAAGAATTCCTTCCCAGGGTGTAGATAAGTCTACTGTTACATATTTTAACTTTTGTCAGAGACCTTTTAGCCAAGTCATAGTTTGGAACAGTTGGAAAATGTTTAGTTGGTCTCAGGATAATAAATTATCCGTGTGTGATTCCCATGTAAAGGTTAAAGGGTTATGTTGTTTGTTGGTTGTTTTTTGTTTTGTTTTGTTTTTTTTGTTTACATTGGGGTTCAGTCCTTTCCTAGACTGAGAATAGAATAGTCTTTGTGAGCCCATGTTGACTGTGCCTGATGATTGCTTTATTTTTTAACTGCCACGTGTAAATTGGGTAAGGCAGAGAACTTGATTTTTCCAAATGTCTGGGAGACAGAAGCAGCTGTATTTTGTATTAGGTCAACACTTGCAGAATTTTTATGTGGCTCATTTTCATTCACGTTAAGGAAATTCTCTTGTAAGGAAGTGTACAAATATTCCAGATTGCTGAATACCAAGCACAGATTCCAGGGTTACCATGCAATTTTTTTTTAATCTCCATTTAATTACTGGAACATAACAGTGGTTTTTCAAGGCAGTGACATTTGGTGGGTCCTCTGGGAAAACGCAGCCACAAATCATCTCAACACAAGAGTAGGTCAAATGGTAATAATCAAGTCATATTCATAACTCATTGGAAATAGACTATTCCGAAATTGCTACCTGATACAGAACTAATGCCTCATTAATCAGAAATACATCAACCTAGGAACTCTGGCTATGTCAGCTGGAATTATGAATGAGGTTGCAGGGATTGCCAAGTGCAGTGCTGCATTTAGGTAGGTGCAGTTTTGTGCAGGCTTGTACGTGCTTAGAGGACCTGTTTTCATCATGGAAATGAACCTACAATTATGCAAAAATGTGTTGAGTGAGAAAGCAGCTCTGCTGCTTTACACACTCAGTGTAAATAGAGCAGTCCTCTTTGGGATGTATCTTAGAGCACAGTGAAAGGTTCAGTTTATATAAGTGAATCAAAAAGTTCTGTCACTGGAGAAAAGGGGAGCTTAACTAGTGCAGAAAACATATATACACACACGTAATATATATATACACAAAATATATACATTTGCCTAAACTGGAGTGTTGGGAGGTGATTCTACCCCCGTGCCCTGCTCAGGTGAGAGCCCACCTGCAGAGCTGCCCCAGCCCTGGGGCCCAGCACAGGGAGGACGTGGAGCTGCTGGAGAGAGCCCAGAGGAGGCACCAGGATGAGCAGAGGGATGGAGCAGCTCTGCTGGGAGGAAAGGCTGCGAGAGCTGGGATTGTTCAGCCTGGAGAGGAGAAGCTCTGGGGTGAGCTCACTGTGGCCTTGCAGGGCCTGAAGGAGCCCCAGGAAACATGGAGAGAGACAATTCCCAAGGGCTGGAGGGACAGGACCCAGGGAATGGCTTCAAAGAGACAGAAAGTACTTTTAGGTTAAATATTGGGAAGAAATTATTTTCTGTGAGGATGGTGAGGCCCTGGCAGCTGTGGCTGCCCCTGGATCCCTGGCAGTGCCCAAGGCCAGGTTGGACACTGGGGCTTGGAGCAGCCTGGGACAGAGGAAGGTGTCCCTCCCATGGCAGGGGTGGCACTGGATGATGTTTAGTGACCCTTTCCACCCAAACCATTGCATCATTCTCAGTAGTCCAGACCTTGCTTTTCCTGTGCTTTGGGCATCGTGCAATTGAGTTCTTGTGCACAAGCCAACAGCCCGCTGTGTTCATATGTGCTGAGTCTAATTTAAAATCCTTCACCACTCAGCAAAACTTCATCTCCAGGCTCAGCAAAATTGCACAGCTACAAGCTCACAGGCAGTGGAAGTCCAGATGTCTTAAACTATAGGTAATACTTTAATGTGCAGGTGGACTGCTAGTCCTGAAGTCATTTAGTTGGTTTGTGTTTCAATCCAGCTCCAAAACCAGCTCTGAAATCACCTTTGAAGTCCCTCAAGTATGAAACATGCAACTTTTAAGTGTGTATTTCAAGTTTAGGACTATTGTAAGTTAAATATTACAGCCTTTGGTTTTAAAACTTCGATTTTAAAACAGGAAGATCATTCCAGCTGTTAGGCACTGAAATAGCAAATTCTTCCAATTGCTCATAAATTCTTTTATGGATGGAATTATGGTGTAGCAATGGATAAAACAGTATAAATACTAGCTTGATCCTTTTGCAAAAGGTAATAATCGATAAATCAATCATTTATTTTCAGTCCCAACAACAAAATGGATTGCCTAGTTGTGCCATGTTCATGCCTCAGTCTTCCCATCAGTGCGATGGCTTCAGAAATACTCGTAACAAAAATTAAACCTTCTCTTAATTGAAATATTAAGCTTCTGAAATTCCCACAGCATCCCATTTCTTACGTATTTCTGCTTAGCTATATGCAGCGCTAAGACTGTGGATTTTTTCCTGAGATTTTCAGCCATAGTTTACTTGGAATTTGATAGTATTTTTGGTAGAAGGAGGTAAAAGCAATTGATGCTGCATACCTTTAATGCTGCTTTTCAGGATACAATCTTTAAAACAGTTGTCCTACCTGACAGTCTTTTTATGACAGAAAAATAAGTGATTTTGGGGTAGTAGTTCTGAAAAAATGTGATCCTTGGGTGTTTTAAATGTTGTAGCAATGATTAGTTTATTTAAAACCTATATTGTCTTGGTAACTAATAAATGAAAAATTATGGAGGACTGTAAGAATTCGGAAGATCTGCTGGCTTTCCTCTTCTCTTTCCCTGGTGGCACATGTCAATTTAATATGTGCTTTATGCACCTTCTCTTTATGAGCAGCATTTCTGAGGAAAAGGCATTAAGTTTGGCAAATATGTACTTTGTAAAATATACATAGCTTAGTGTATGTAGTAGGAAAAGGAAAGCATCAAGGGTAGATTAAAAAATGCAAAATCATCCAAGAAATATTTTCGAATATGCTGTCTGTTATCTGAGTGAACAAGGTGGCTGATCTGTATTATAAATAATTTGCCCTTATTTATATTGCAACACATAATGAATTTTCTGTCATTTAATATGTATTCTAATACTGACAGGATGTCAAAATGTCAAAAGCGGTGTTTTATGCCACAGGCAGGATTAAAGGTATCCTATTGTTGAGGAACTAAAATCATTAATTTTGCAACAGATTTTAACACTACTTCATAAAAGAAACTGCTGATTAAGCTTTTGCTAAAGGTCCTCGTCCCTTGTCATTTTTATTACACAGCTCTCAGGAGAATCTTCAGAGCAGGCGAAGATTTGTTTCAGGCTCTGTGTTGCCTGTTCTGTGCTCCATGACACAGTCCAGCTGTGACAGCTGCTCACACAAAGGGCTGTGCTTAAATGAGTTCTCAGATTCTAAATTTGGGGATTTGTATCCATAAACTGCTTTAAGTCAACACCTAACCAAGTGTTGTAACTACTGGAACGTCGCTTGCATCTGACACTGTGCAGCTGAAGAAAGTTAAAAATATGGATTGGTTGCTCTGGGAAGAGCATTCCCAGCAGGTCAGGGGTGATCCTGCCCCTGTGCCCAGCCCTGGGGCACCTCTGGGGTGCCGTGCCCAGCTCTGGCTCCTCAGCCCAGCAGGGCCAGGGAGCTCCTGGAGCGGGGCCAGCGGAGGCTGCGGGGCTGAGGAAGGGCCTGGAGCATCTCCGTGCCCAGGACAGGCTGAGGGAGCTGGGGCTGCTCAGCCTCGAGAGGAGCCCCAGCTGAGAGGGACCCTGAGCCCTGGGTGTCCCTGGCTGCAGGGAGGCTCCGAGCAGGGCCCAGGCTCTGCTCCGGGGGCCCAGCAATGGCCCCAGAGCCACGGGCAGGGCCTGAGCCCAGCAATTCCCTGCACAGGAGGCACAACTTCTGCCCTGGGAGTGCCCAGCCCTGAGCAGATTGTCCAGAGAGGCTCTGGGGTCTCCTCACTGGGGATATTCCAAATGTCCAAAGTCCTTCCAAACAATTCCCTAAACCACCCCTGCTTATTTGAAATATGCCTTTTAGGAAAACATCTGTGCTGTAGAATAGAAATGAAGACACCTTGTTGTTGGCTTTCTCAGAGCCATTCCACTGTGCAAGGGAAAATTCACATGCAGAAGAGATTATCATTCTCATCAGGAAAGGAATTCAGCAAAAAAGACAAGCTTCTGCTGGAACCAGATGCAAAAGTCATTGGTAACAGGGGACAAAAATCTCTGGATTTCAGCTTTCAATGGAGAAGGACTTTTCACCAGGAACTGTAGTCATAGGTCAAGGAGTAATGGGACTGACTTAGACCTACATGGTACTTAAACACCTGATTTGCTTAAAATCAAAGTGCAATAAATCTTAACTACTTCCATAGCATTACTGAAGCATCCTGCTTGGAAAAGTATCCTTAAAAAAAAAAAAAGTAGTTAAGCATAATTGTGCCACAAAATTTAGATCTAGATAATTTTCAGCGCTCTAAAGCTCAAATAAAGTTGTCTAGTTAAACTCTACGTAATTTTCAATCCTTGTAAAATCTTTTTGAAAAGAAAGAAGACAAGCCTTTTTATCTTTAAAGGGGAAAAATCATGAATAATTTCAAGTAAAAAGTCAGTTCTAGGACTCTGGGATCTTGCTAATGCATTGTGAGCAGAAAAAACAGTGAAATTGGATAAATAAATGATTTGTTATAAATTATTTGCAGGCAATGGTGCATCTTCTAGTTACCTGCCTATCTTGCTGTCTTGCATTTATAATGACTTCTTTTCTGCTTTTGTTGGCTGCAGGACCCCTTCCTTTTATGGGGATTTGTTATGGTTTCTCAATCAGGTGAAGGTAAATAATCTGGACACATTATGTTCCAATTACAGAATGAGAAACCACATGAAAGACAAATGAATGAGAAGTTGGTCATTTGCTCTGTTTACAATAGGAGGAGATGGTAACATGCCTGAGAGCTGAATTTCTATTGGAACATTCATGCAATGTTCAGTTTCCTCCATTTTTGGTCAGGATGGAATTAAGGAGGTGCAGGTTGTTGGGCTTTTCACATTTATGTTTGGTGGCTAGTCCTGACTATTTCAGCCCAATACTTGTCGATATTTCTCTGTGAGATGATCATGTTTGTAATTTTGTGTGTTCCTGGAGTGAGGGCTGGGCTGGAAGGAGATTCAACACCTCAGTTCAATTACAACTCTGTGCAGAAAACCGTGCATGTGCTGAGCTTGAGTTCCCAGAACCAATCTGTGGCAAACATAAAGCATTTACCACTTTCCTACAAAATATTTCATAAGGCCGTGGATGAATCTTACCTAGGAGTCATCTCACCCACTCCTGCTCAGACAGAAGTGCCAAATAGCCACAATGTACTCCTTAAAAAAGGATGTTTGGTAGATACTCATAGCACAGTTTGATTCCAGTCTAATTGTTCTTTTCCAAGTAAATCTCGTTTGCACGTACCAGCAGAACATTTTAAATACATAATGGATAGAGGCACGGAGAAGAGAGAGGAACATGCGAGCCTATCTCTGAAAAAGTTCCCTTAAATAAGGATGATTTCTGAAAATTTAATGAATTCTGGCTCGTCTTGGAGTTCTAACGCCACGAATGCTATTCCGAGGTGTAATGAATCCCCACACAAACACAGGAGCGCTGGTCTGCTGGATTTACATGCACTTGGGAGGAAAGGAAAGACACAGCTTTTCGATCAGACTAATGGCTTGGAAGTAGCTTCAGGAGGAGTGCTGGTAATCGCATTTGATGGTCTGAATTGATGGCTGATGGCTTGTAAAGGGCAAAGCACTGGAGTGATTTCAGGGAGCTTTTAATAATGCTTAGCAAATGATCAGGCTGCACAGTCAATCGCTTTGCAGATGCCAATATTCTTTCCCCCTTCCCAGTAAGTGCAAAGCATAGGAAAAAAAAAATCAAATGAAATTACGGAATGGCAGACCTTAGTCAAGATAATCCCAGTGCCCAGAAGAAACAAAAAGGCAGATTTAAGGAATAAACTTAATCTAGGCAAGGAATAATTGTAATTTTTGATTTGAGATTTGAATGCTGCTTATGGATTCTTATAGGATCCAATTCTGTTTATAATTACATGCTAAACCCCAAGTCACGACTAATATTAAAGAACGGACAACCAAAGTAGTATTACCTGCAGAAGGATGTTGAGGAATTGTCTCTAGTTTCTGCTCCTTGTCTGTGGGTGATGCCTTAGGTTTTAACTTTTATATTTTTCAAATCCTGCATTCCCAGTGTGTAACTCTGCAGTGTCCTGGAGCCTGTGAGCTGCTGCTCTCTCATGCTGAGACAGACAGAACAAAGCCTCTCCAGGCTGCTCTCCAAGGACACCCAGCCCGGCCTAGGCCCAAAATGTGTAACCCAGCATCTTGAGAAGGGGGCAAGCTGAGGGGAAATTCCATCATTAGCTAAAGTTTAATTGGTGAAATTGGGTTGAGATGCAAATGGAGCAAAGCTATAAAAGTGTGAAGAACTCGTGACTCGGGGTCCATCTTGGGTGCAGCCTTTGGCCTGCCCAGGGTGTGCCTCTGAAGGCCTTTCAAATAAATATCCACCTTTATTCCCTTACTCCTGTCTAGTCTCTGTTTCTAGGTTGGCCTCTTTAGGCATCATGGGTACAATATTTGCAAGATTTTTCATATCCTTGTCCTGTAGGGGCAGGTGGTACAGCTTGTGGGTGTCTATCAGATGATCCACACCCTTTCTCTTCTCTCTCCTGAGATCTGAAAAGAGCTTTTTCTCTCTTTCTATTCAGTTACAAAACTTCTTGGAGTAGCTGTAAAACCAAACTGAACTAGGTCAGTGGTTTCTCCAGAAATCCAAGGTCAAGAGTATTTAAAATATGAATGACTTCTGAATGCCTCTGCTTCAGGATGACTTGTAATACTCAAAACGAGATTTTTAGAAGTCATAATGCTCAACAGGATAACAACTTGATTGTATGCATTTCATAGCTTGCTTTGCTCTCACAAAATCTTACTTTTAACTTTTTAAGTTCCCTGTTGCCAGGAGTGACATTAGAGAGATTTGCAGGTACTTTATGACCTATAGGGAATGGTTTTGGGAATGGTACTCAGGCTCCCAGCACAAAGGAGCTTTGGGGTTATATACAACAGGTAATAACATTTTCATTTCTAATATTCAGGATTTTCTAAGTGATCAGCAAATCAGAGAATTGTCTTTGCTTGAGGTTTATTATTCACTCACCTGTGAACAGTTGTGCCCATTTTCTGTCTTTAAAATCAGCAGAAGATGACTGAGCTCTCTGAGTCATTATTGTCCCCAATTTATTTAGAGGATGGACTGCTGGGACATTACATATTAATTCTGTCCAGCACCTTTTAGGATTCAAATCCTTTTATGATCATTCATCTTGTATATTTTGCAGCTTTGTTCTGATGATTCTGGGAATGCAGGATTGTCTTCTTCCAGAGGAAAGACCTCCTATAGATTCCCTGGGTCCACTGTAGATTTCAGTTCTCAGGGAAATGATTGGGAATAATTTTTTGGGTGTGAGCAAAAACCAACAAATATTGTCCAGGAATCCCTTATGAAACTTCAGAATCACCCATGCCAACTCTTGGTGTCACTGGTTTGTCTGAATAAATATGATATTATTTTACACATGCTCTGTGTCTCTCCAGGAAAACTTGAATAACAAACCTCTGTTTTGTTGCATTGTATTTTCCTGAGGTTCACACTTACATTTTTGTGATGAGATTCATTAATTTCTGCTTAATCTGGTGTTTGCCTGCACTTCCAGCAATGCAGTGGCACCAGTCATTACTAAACAAAATCAAGACACCTGCACTAAGAACAACGACCAGCAGAAATACTGTGGTGGCTTTTTTTTTTTTTTTTTTT